>JBAGKK010517462.1:0-13498 GCA_037177015.1 Euceroptres primus
ATATATATATATATATATATATATATAATTCCCTAGAATCCCCAAACATTTAAAGAATCTTTCAGAATTCCTCCAATTTTATTGGAGAATATTGAAATCCTCTAATATTCAAATTCTTCTGAATTCGGCGAATCTCCTAGAATTCATGAAATCTATTGAATTCACAGAATCCTCTAGAATCCAAAGCAGTTTTCAAAATCCAAAGCCTTCTCAATTCATCGAATCCCCAATTTTGCGAAGAACTCCTGTAATTGTGGAATTCACAGAATTCCCTAGAATTCGAGGAATTCTGCGGAATCACGCAAAAACGAAAAATCTGCATAACTTTTTCAATTTTTATTCGAATCATTCTATCTCCAAGAACAAAAATTTGCATGGGATGCTTAAAATATCTTCATAGTCAAAAACTCAAAATTTTGGAAAATCAAAAAATGGCGGCCATCTAAATGAGCCCAAAAATGCTATTTCTTAAAGTTATTAACAAAGGTTGACCAAAAATTGTAGAAAAATTTAATAATTTATTCTCAAGTGAATACAAGACCTCAAAATGCAAAATTTTGAAAAAGTACAAAATTGGCAACTAATTCAAAACTCAGAAAATACCTTTTTCCCACAGTTTTTAACGTAATACTTTTAAACTTCGTCAAAACAAAATGTTTGGCTTCAGAAATTACCTGATAATTTTAAAAATCTAAAATTTTGAAAAAATACAAAATGGCAGCCAATTCAAAATTAAAAAATAGCTCATTTTTACAGTTTTAACGACATACTTTGAAACTTCGTAAAAACAAAGTGTTTGGTTTCAGAAACTACTTTATAATAATATTATTATTATTATTATTATTAATATTCAAAACACTACATAAATAATTCTTTTTTCATTTGGATGTAAGTACTACGTTCTTCTTGTATTTTTCATGAAACGGATACCATTTGAAAATATGGAAATAAATCTCTCTTCTTTTCTCAAATTATCTTACAGGGTCTTGAAAAATGTAAAAATGAGCTTTTCTTAATTTTAAATCGGCTGTCATTTTGTTTTTTTTTAATTTTGGATTTTTACATTTATCAAGTAATTTCTGAAGCTAAACATTTTGTTTTCTCGAAGTTTAAAAGTATTAGGTTGAAAACTGTGGAAAAAAGGTATTTTTTGAGTTTTGAATTAGCCGCGATTTTGTATTTTTTCAAAATTTTGTATTTTGAGATCTTGTGTTCACTTGAGAATAAATGATTGAATTTTTCCACAATTATTGTCATTATTTGTTAATAACTTTAAGAAATAGCTTTTCTGGGCCCAGTTAGATGCCCGCCATTTCGTGATTTTTCAAAATTTTGTATTTTTGACTATGATGATATTTTAAGCTTCCCGTGCCAATTTTTGTCCACGGAGATAAAATGATTCGAATAAAAATTGAACAAGTTATACAGACTTTTCGTTTTTTCGTGATTTCTCCCATATAAATCCCATGGGAAACAAGGCCCATGTTTGGTGGGTAAATATTAACCGATTTGGTTAAAATTTGGGGTACTTTCTTGTTTTGGACGTGTGAAAAAATTCCGCGAATGGGAGCAAACGAATTTAAAAAAAATAAATAAGGATCACCATAATCCCCAGTATTGTACTATTTTAATTGTATGATCTACAGATTTGCCTAAAATTCTAGGAATCTTATTGAATTCACAAAAGTCTTTAGAATTTCCCTTAAAAATTAATTATTCCTTAAGAATTAGCAGAATCTCCTAGAATTGATCTTCAATCCAATCTCCTACAATTCAAGGAATTATTTAGAATTGAGGAAATCCCATGAAACTCATAGAATTTCCCTAAATCTCTAGGAATATTTTAGTAGTTAAAGTTTTGCAAAACACATCGAATTCTTAGAATTCCCCAGAATTCAAGGAATCCTATAGAATTTAAATAAATCCCTGGAATACCATAGAATCGAACGAATTATTCAGAATTCCCGTGGAATCTTTTAGAATTCCCATGGAATCGTTTAGAATTCTTGTGAAATCCTTTAGAATTCTCATCGAATCCTTCTGAATTTTCGTGGAGTCCTTTAGAATTCCCATGGAATCATTCCGAATTCCCGTAGAATCCTTCAGAATTCAAGTGCTACTGAATACGTCGAATCTCCTAGAATTCCACAGAATCCCTTACGGTTGATCTTGCATTTAAGAAATTCATCGAATCCCCTATAAGTCATCGAATCCCCTGGAATTCCGCTGGAATTCAAGAAGGATTTCAAAGTCCAAATTCTACGCAGTTAATTGAACCCCCTAGAATTCACAGAGTCCCCTAGAATTCACAGAGTCCCCTAGAATTCACAGAATCCTCCAGAATAAGTAAATCCTCCAGAATTTCCAAAATCATCTAATCTTTATGAAGTGCTTTAAAATTCACGAAATCCTGCAGCATCACCAAATATACAATCAATAAAATTCCACTCAAATTCAGTGGATTGAAATTCGAATTTTTGGTGTTTTCAACCAGAAAATCCAGTTGTGTGGGGACTTTATGCAACTGAAAAAGAGAGTTTTCCTTTTAAAAAAAACAAATTCTTGTTGAATGTAGAAAGCATCTAGAATTCTGTTCAGAGTAAGCAACACTATATTCTCCCAGAGCAGACGACAGTATACGAATCTGCTTGCCTGAAGCTCATTGGCAAGTGTCCAGCATTGAAAACTGGAACTACCGTTTCTTCTGAATGCATCCCATTTTCCTTTTTATTTTTTTTTCTTGTTCATCCTTCTCCGAGCTCTTTTCAAACGTTGCTCCCTCTGTGGCAAGAAGAGAAATAGCCGATTCCATATTTTTATCCTACTCTCCTGTGAGATTGTTTTCGGTATCCATCTTTTTTTTTTTTAAAATAGGACCACTATTTTCGAAAATTTATTCTACTAATCTAATTATACTTTTAATTAATAATTTTAATGCAATAATAATAATGAAATAATATCATATTATAATTAAATGTCAAGGTAGTGGCCATTGTGGTTGCTTTCAGAGGCTCTGGCTCCATGATTGGCATCAAAGAAGGGGGTTGGGACGTAGGTGTGGGAGGTCCGATTATCGGAAAGCTAGCCGACACACATATGCAAGCAATCGCAGAGCCTTCACACAAATAATGTATGAAGGGGTGCGTTCACAACAGCTTCAACGAAGCTTGCGATGCCACCCTTGCTTTATATTCTGTGTGCAACTTCATAATCGATAAATCAGAGTCTGGTATGATTACCACACCTTCCCGTTAATTTCATCTCTTTCTCATTATCGTAAAAATTTTAGTGGATTTTTTAAAAAATTCCAGAGGAATTCTGAGAAAATCCCAGAGGAAGTTTGTGTTTTCAGTGGAATTTCAAGAGATATTCCTGATAATTCTGCGGAAAATCCAAAGGAATTCAATAGATTTTCCAGAGAATTCGCCGGAAAATCCAGAGGAATTCAACAGATATTCCAGAATATCCTTCTGATATTCTAGAGAATACAATGGATATTAATCAATTACTTTGTAATTGACTACTACTACTATCAATTAATTTGTAATTGTAATATCCGTAATTTCTACGGATATTAGAGAGGAATTTAGTGGAAAATTCGACGAGATTATTAAAGATATTCCATGAAATTGTATATGGACCTTCTAAGAAATTTTGAGTGTCTCCAGCGAAATTTCAAAAGATATTTTAAGAAATATTGCAGAAGATCCAGAGGAACTCAATAGATTTTTCAGGGAATTCGTCGGAAAATTCAGAGAAATTCAAAAGATGTTCCAGAATATCCTTCTGATTTTTCAGAGTATAATTTATATATATATATATATATATATATATATATATATGTATGTATATATTTATATATATAATATAATTTCAGATACTCTTAAGCAATTCTGCGGAAAAACCAAAGGAATTTTGTGTTCACCGTGGAATTCGAAGAGATATTCCAGGAAATTCTGCGTAAAATCCAGAGGAATTCATTACATATTCCAAAATATCCTTCTGATATTATAGAGAATTCAATGGATATAAATCAATGACAAAGGATTTCTACGGATATTACGGAGGAATCTTGTGGAAAATTTAGCGCGATTTTTAAAGATATTCCATGAAATTCAAAAAGAAAATTCTAAAAAATTTTGAATTTCTCCAGCAGAATTTCAAGAGATATTCCAAGAAATTCTGCGGAGAATACAGAGGAATTTTGCGTTTTCAATGGAATTCCAAGAGATATTCAAGGGAATTCGTCGGAAAATCCAGAGGAATTCAACAGATATTCCAGAATACCTTCTGATATTCTAGAGAATTCAATGAATCTTAATTAATTACAATGGATTCCTACGGACATTACAGGGGAATTTTGTGGAAAATTCGGCGAGATTTTTTAAAGATATTCCTTGAAATTCTATATGGACATTTTAAGGAATTTTGAGTGTCTCCAATGGAATTTCAAGAGATATTCCAAGAACTTCTTCGGAAAATCCAGAGGAACTCAATAGATATTTCAGAAAATTCGCCGAAAAATCCAAAGGAATTCAACAGATAGTCCAGGATATCCTTCTGATTTTTCAGAGGATTCAGTGGATAATCCAAGGAATTCTGGGAATATCCAGAGGGATTCAACAGGTTTTTAAAGATAGTCCATGAAATTCTATAGACATTCCAAGAAGTTTTGTTTTTTGCAGATTTTCAAGGAATTCCCGTGAATTCTGTGGAAAACCTAGAAGAACTCCACTCCTATTCCAGGGAATTTGCCGGAAAATCCAGAGGAATTCAACAGATATTCCAGGGAATTCTCCGGAAAATTCAGAGGAATTCAGACATTCCAGGGAATTCTCCGGAGAATCCAGAGGAATTCATATACTCCAGGGAATCCTCCGGAAAATCGAGAGGAATTCAACAGATATTCTAGGGAATTCTTCGGAAAATCAAGAGAAATTCTACAGATATTCCAGGATAACCTCCTGATATTCTAGAGAATTCAATGGATATTTCAGAGAATTCTGTGCAAATTACAGATGATTTCTACCGACATTACAGGGGAATTCCGAGGAAAAGGTGGCGAAATTGTTAAATATATTCCATGAAATTCTATGGAAATTTCAAGAAATTTGGTGCCTTCAGAGGAATTTCAGGTAAATCTGCAGAAAATCAAAAGGAATCTAACAGATATTCCAGGATATCCTTCTGATTTTTTATAGAATTCAATGGATATTCCAGGGAATTCAGCGGAAAATTCAGAGGAATTCAACAAATATTCCAAGATATCCTTCTAATTTTTTTGAAAATTCAATATATATTCTAGAGAATTTCATGAAAATTACAAAGGTTTTCTGAAGATATTCCAGGTAAATTCTCTAGTTTCTGAGGAAAATTCGGCGAAATTTTTAAAGATTTTTCATGAAACTCTATGCCCATTCCAAGAATGGCCTTAGATTTTGCGTTGTCAGCGAAATTCCAAGAAATATTCCAAGGAATTCTGCAAAAATTTAGAGTAATCCCACAGATATCCCACGATATTCTTCTGATATTCTAGAGAATTCAATGGATATTCCAGGAAATTCTATGCAAACTACGATTTTCTGCATATATTCCAAGAAATTTTAAGGATATTCTTCAGAAAATTCCTATGCTAGAAAATAGGATCTCAAAAATTTTTAATTCATTCCCCAATTACCTCGAAACTTCCATGGTTTGCATATTCCACTGAGATGAACGAGGTAACCAGTCAAGAAATTAGCAAATGTCTGGTAATGTGTTTGGGGGTGGGGGATAATTTGATGCTGTTGGTGATGTATGTTAAGTAATAAATACACGTATCAGTTTAACGTGCGCCACACGTCTCCGGTTGTACATGATCAATGAGAAACAGTAGTATCATGTCTGTAGTCTAATGCACGTTTCCGGTCATTTGTCGCTTTATGACTAAGCCGTATCGATGATCAAGTTAATACAGGATGAACAGGCATATGGACTTAGAGGAAAACTAATCACGTTTCAGACTAGTTACATCGAGACGAATCTATTTGCATTAAATTAATCCATTAATTAAAGAAAATAAGAGAACTGTTATGGAATATTTAAAACAAAATTCTAGAATTATTGCTGAATTCAGCAGAAATTCCCCTAAAATATCTATAGAATTCTCCTGGAATATTTGTCGAATTCCTATCGAATGAATTTTTTGGAATATTCCTAGACTTATATGGAATATCCATAGAATTCCTTATAATACTCATAGAATTACTTGAAATATTCTTATAAACAATAGGAATATCCTTAGAAGTTCTGTAAAATATCAACAAAACTTCTTGGAATATCCATAGAAATTCCTACAATATCTTCTAGAATTCTTCTAGATTTCCCAGGAATATCCAGAGAATTCTCTGGAATATCCGTAGAATTCTCTAGAATATCTGCAGAATCCCCTGCAATATCCATAGACTACCCTAAAGTATCTTCTTCTATTATTCTTTCGGATTTTCGTCAGAATTCCGAGGATCATCCAGAGAATTCTTTAATATATCTGCAGAATTCTTCTGAATATTCCTCAGCATAGCTCAGAATATGCATAGGATGTCCTAGAATATCTACTAGAATGCTTTCAGACTTTCGTCAGAATTCCGAGGAATGTTCAGAGAATTCTCTGGAATTTACGTGAAATTCCCTACAATATCTGCAGAATTCCTCTGGATTTTCCTTATAATACCTTTGAATATCCATAGAATGTTCTAGAATATCTTTTATAATTCTTCCGAATTTGCATCAGAATTCCCAGGAATATTCAGAAAATTCTCTAGTATATCTGCAGAATTCCTCTGGAGATTCTTTAGCATACCTTAAAATATGCATAGAATGTCCTAGAATATCTTCTGGAATGCTTCCGAACTTTCATCTAAATTCTGAGGAATATCCAGTGAATTCCTTGGAATTTACGTATAATTTCCTACAGTATCTGCAGAACTCCTCTGTATTCTCCCTAGAAGACCTTGGAATATCCATAGAAGGTCCTAGAATATCTTCTATAATTCTTCCGGATTTGCATAAGAATTCCCAGGAATATCCAAAGAATTCTCTAGAATATCTGCAAAACTCCTCTGGATTCTCCTCAGAAGACCTTGGAATATCGATAAAATGTTCTCAAATATCTTTTATAGTTCTTCCGGATTTGAATAAAAATTCCCAGGATTATCCAAAGAATTCTCAGAAATATCGGTAGAATTCTCTAGAATATCTGCAGAACGCCTCTGGATTTTCCTCAGAATATCTTGGAATATCCACAGAATGTCCTAGAATATCTTCTAGAATTCTTTCGGATTTGCATGAGAATTTCCAGGAATATCCAAAGAATTCTCAGGAATATCGGTAGAATTCTCCAGAATATCTTTAGAACTCCTCTAGATTTTCTTCAGAATACCTTGGAATTCTGAAATCCATAGAATGTCCTAGAATATCTTCTAGAATTATTTCGGATTTTCGTCAGAACTCCAAGGAATATTCAGGGAACTCTTTGGAATATCTGTAGTATTTCCTACAATATCTGCAGAATTCCTCTGAATTTTCTTTAAAATGCCTTAGAATATCCACAGCATGTTCTAGAATATCCTCTATAATTCTTCCGTATTTTCGTCAGAATTCCAAGGGATTTCCAGAGAATTCTCTGGAATATCCATAGAATTCCCTACAATATCTGCAGAATTCCTCTGGATTTTCCTCATAATACCTTGGAATATCTATAGAATGTTCTAGAATATCCATAGAATCTTCTAGAATATCCATAGAATGTTCTAGAATATCCATAGAATGTTCTAGAATATCCATAGAATGTTCTAGAATATCTTCTAGAATTCTTTCGGATTTGCATGAGAATTCCCAGGAATATCCAAAAAATGCTCAGGAATTTCGGTAGAATTCTCAAGAATATCTGCAGAATTTCTCTTCTTCTTCTTCAGAATACCCTGGAATATCCAGAGTTTCCAAGAATTATTCATGAAATTCCCCGGAATATCTTTTTGGAACTCAGGTGAAATATTCCCAGAATTCCTCTGGAATTTTTATAGACTTCTCAAAAAACATCGCAGCAATTTTCTCAGAAATATCATTGAAATTCTTACAATTTATTTTATTTTGTAAATTCCCTAGAAATTTTACAAGTCCCTTCTTTATTTCTGGAAATAGAAGACTTTTTAATTTGATCCCAATCTCTGATATAAGATCACATTCATGATATTACGCGAGTATTGGTGTTGTTTATGCGATGCTGTAACATCCAAACACCATCTGGCGCAAATTGCATTTTAGTATCCAGGAAAGCTATGACGTTCCTTCGGAAATTTTATGGCACAAGTAGTTTCAGATTTAAACTCCTTTTTGTACTGAAAGCTGAAAGTAATCCAAGTTTCAACATACAACCCATTCATATGAAAATAAGTTTTATATTTTCAGAAAATTTAGCAAATTTACAAAAACAATAAATTAATAATGTTCAAACAAATATAAGTAATATTTCTCCCATTTTGATAATTTTTATTTATCATTTAGGGAATTCATTATTATTTATATACACGTATTATTATGCATTTCCTCACGTACAAATAATATCATAATATTGTTTCTAATTTTTAAAATTTTTTAATCATTTTTCAAAATTTTTTTATTAATTTTTTTTTTCTTTAAGGAATTGTTGTTGAAATACTCACTTTATTCGATTATAAACTAGAAGCTCGGCGATTTCTCGACCCAATCTCGAGTAGAGAGTTTCAACGAAGACTAAAACTTTGGGATCTATTCTAAGTCGAGCTTCACTTCGGTGATCGGGGGCTGCTGGTAGTCTTGTCGCTCCTCTGAGGGTGGAGCACCTTATTGCTGGCTCTGGCCTCGTGTTTAGATGGATCAGACTGCAACAAAGTTGATCTTTGCTTAGTAATTAATTCCACGTCACGATCCCTCGGGTCATGTATAGATAAAGAATGTTTCGTAAAAGTCAAAGCGCTAGAGTTAGAGCTTACAACAAAGAGGATAAGCTTTCTTCGTGCTTATAAATTTTCAGCAAAACCGTCTGCCCATAATATAAAATAAATTATTTACAATTTTCTTCTATTATGCGAAATTAATACAGCATTAAAAATGATATACTATATACTATATCAAAGAAAAATATTATCTATAGAAAAAAATATACCCATTTGTGGAAAAAAATATACCCATTAGTGGAAAAAAATATACCCATTAGGAAAAAAAATATACCCATTAGTGGATTGGTATTTGTTTTCTATACAAAAGCGAATTGGGTCATGTCAAGCTTTTCGTTTATCTCAGTCATCTTCTATCTACTCGATCCATTATATTAAAAAAAAAAAAAAAAAACAGGGAAAAGCTTAATTCTGTAAAAGCTCTTGTATACATTAACCCTTTAAAGACCCACTTTTTTCGTAGTAGTTTGAGATACTCGAGATATGGTGAATCTAAATTTATAGGTATTGAATGTGTACAACAAATTTTTAAAGAATTTTTCTGCCCTTATGAACCACCCCCAGATGAAAAAACCACCCCTAATGTATCAAAAATTGTGATTTCGACTCTTGTTAATTTATACAACTCTAAATTGAAAAATAAGTATTTCAGAGAATGTTGGTATATTTTCAGAGACTTACCGATCATTACTACCCTTATAAATCAACACTAAATTTATAAAAATAACCCTTAAAATCTTAAAAAATTAAAATGAAATTTCCAGTTATTTGATCGTGAATTTAATTGAAGAAAACGTATTCCAGAACATGTAAATATATTTTTTTAAGTCATGGAACCTTTACAACCCTTATAAACCACCCCTGAATTTAAAAAAATGCTTCTGAAGATTCAAAAATTATAATCTCATTTCTTGTTATTTTATCCTACTCTAAATTGAAGAATAAGTATTTCATTGCACGTTGGTACTTTTTGAGATACTTACGAACCATTGCAGCTCTTATATACCACCCCTTTTAGAAAAATGACCGCTAAAATATGAAAAATTTAAATATCATTTCCAGTTATTTGATCACGAACTGAATTGAAGAATGTACACACCAAACCATGCAAATATATTATAAGGAACTCTGAAACCATTACAATCCTTATAAACTACCCCTCAATTGAGAAAAAAGTGCCACTGAAGATTTGAAAATTATAATCTCATTTCTTGTTATTTTATTCTACTCTAAATTGAAGAATAAGTATTTTATTGCACGTTGGTATTTTTTGAGATACTTACGAGCTCTTATATACCACCCCTAAATTTAGAAACATGACCCCTAAAATCTGAAAAATTAAAATCTAATTTCCAGTTATTTTATCATGAAGTGAATTGAAGTGAACATATTTCAGAACATGTAAATATATTGTAAAAAGATTTAAAACCATTACAACACTTATAAACCACCCCTGAATTAAAAAAGTCGCTTCTGAAGATTTTAAAATTATTATGTAATTTCTTGTTATTTTATCCTGCTCTAAATTAAAGAATAAGTACTTCGGTATTTGTAGGCATGTTGTAAGTCACTTACGGATCATTACTACCCTTATGAACCACCCCTAAATTTAGGAAAATGACTAAAATCTAAAAAATTTAAATACAATTTCCAGTCATTTAATCATTAACTGAATTGAAGAATATATACTCTAAAACATGTAAATGTATTTTTTTAAACTTTGCAACCTTTACAACCCTTATAAACCACCCCTGAATTAAAAAAAGCGCTTCTGAAGATTTAAGAATTATAATGTGATTTCTTATTTTATCCTGCTCTAAATTAAAGAATAAGTACTTCGATACATGTAAGCATGTTGTAAGAAACTTAACGATCATTATTACCCTTATGAACCATCCCAAAATTTAGCAAAGTGACCCCTAAAATCTAAAAAATTAAAATACAATTTCCAGCTATATGATCATGAAGTGAATAGCAGAATATATACTCAGGACATGTAAATATATTACAAAGAACTCTGATACCAATACAAACCTTACAAACCACCCCTAAATTGAGAAAAAAGTGCCACTGAAGATTTAAAAATTACAATCTCAATTCTTGTAATTTTGACCTACTCTAAATTGAAGAATAAGTATTTCATTGCACGTTGGTATTTTTTTAGATACTTACGAACCAGTAAAGCCCTTATATACCACCTCTAAATTTAGAAAAATAACCCCTTAAATCTAAAAAATTTAAATACAATTTCCAGTTATTTAATCATGAACTGAATTGAAGAATATGCACTTCAGAACATGTGAATATATTTTTTTTAACTTTGAAACCTCTATAACCCTTATAAACCACCCCTGAATTTAAAAAAGCGCTTCTGAAGATTTAAGAATTATAATGTAATTTCTTGTTATTTTATCCTGCTCTAAATTAAAGAATACGTACTTCGGTACAAGTAGGCATGTTGTAAGAAACTTAACGATCATTACTGCCCTTATGAACCACCCCTAAATTTAGCAAAATGACATCCAAAATCTAAAAAATTAAAATACAATTTCCAGTTATTTGATCATGAATGAATTGAAGAATATATACTTCAAAACATGTAAATATATTGTAAAGAATTATGAAACCATTTAAACTCTTATAAACCACCCCTGAACTGAGAAAAAAGCACCTTTGAAGATTTAAAAATGACAGCCTCATTTCTTGTTATTTTATCCTTCCTGAAATTGAGAAATAAGTATTTCATTGCACGTTGGTATTTTTTGAGACACTTACGCACCATGACAACCCTTATATACCACCCCTAAATTTAGAAAAATAACCTCTAAAATCCGAAAAATTTAAAATTTTATAAAGAACTCTGAAACCATTACAACCCTTATAAACCAGCCCTAAATTGAGAAAAAAGTGCCGCTGAAGATTTAAGAATTATAATGTCATTTCTTGTTATTTTATCATACTCTAAATTGAAGAATAAGAATTTCATTGCACGTTGGTACTTTTGGAGATACTTACGAACCATTAAGCCCTTATATACCGCCCCTTAATTTAGAAAAATGATCCCTAAAATCTGAAAAATTTAAATAAAATTTCCAGAAATTTGATCATGAACTGAATTGAAGAATGTACACTCCAGAACATGTAAATATATTATAAAGAACTCTGAAATCATTACAATTCTTATAAATCACCCCTAAATGGAGAAAAAAGTGCCAATGAAGATTTAAAAGTTATAATCTCATTTCTTGTTATTTTTTCCTACTCTAAATTGAAGAATAAAAATTTCATTGCACGTTGGTACTTTTGGAGATACTTACGAACCATTACAGCTCTTATATACCATCCCTAAATTTAGAAAAATGATCCCTAAAATCTGGAAAATTAGAATCCAATTTCCAGTTATTTTATCATGAAGTTAATTGAAGAATATACACTCCAAAACATGTAAATATATTATAAAGAATTCTGAAACCATTACAACCCTTATAAACCACCCCTGAACTGAGAAAAAAGCACCTTTGAAGATTTAAAAATGACACCCTCATTTCTTGTTATTTTATCCTACTTGAAATTGAAAAATAAGTATTTCATTGCACGTTGGTATTTTTTGAGACACTTACGAACCATTACAACCCTTATATACCACCCCTAAATTTAGACAAATAACCTCTAAAATCCGAAAAATTTCAATACAATTTCCAGTTCTTGAATCATGAACTGAATTAAAAAATATATATATCAGAACATGTAAATATATTATAAAGAACTCTGAAACTATTACAACCCTTATAAACCAGCCCTAAATTGAGAAAACAAGTGCCACTGAAGATTTAAGAATTATAATGTCATTTCTTGTTATTTTATCATACTCTAAATTGAAGAATAAGTATTTCATTGCACGTTTGTATTTTTTGAGATACTTACGAACCATTGCGGCCCTTATATACAAACTCTAAATTTAGAAAAATAACCCCTATAATCTAAAAAATTAAAATACAATTTCCAGTTATTTTATCATGAAGTGAATTAAAGAATATACACTCTAAAACACGTAAATATATTGTAAATAATTATGAAACCATTTAAACTCTTATTAACCACCCCTAAACTGAGAAAAAAGCACCCCTGAAGATTTAAAACTTCTAATCTCATTTCTTGTTATTTTTTTCTACTCTAAATTGAAGAATAAGAATTTCATTGCACGTTGGTACTTTTGGAGATACTTACGAACCATTACAGCTCTTATATACCATCCCTAAATTTAGAAAAACGATCCCTAAAATCTGGAAAATTAGAATCCAATTTCCAGTTATTTTATCATGAAGTTAATTGAAGAATATACACTCTAAAACATGTAAATATATTATAAAGAATTCGGAAACCATTACAACCCTTATAAACCACCCCTGAACTGAGAAAAAAGCACCTTTGAAGATTTAAAAATGACAGCCTCATTTCTTGTTATTTTATCCTACTTGAAATTGAAAAATAAGTATTTCATTGCACGTTGGTATTTTTTGAGACAC
>JBAGKK010517484.1:0-13494 GCA_037177015.1 Euceroptres primus
TGGTCAATACTACGCAGACTTATTGCAACGTTTGAGCCACGAGGTGAAAATTAAACGACCTCATCTGGCGAAGAAAAGAATCTTGTTTCATCACGATAACGCACCGGCGCACAAGTCATTCGTTGCGATGGCTAAAATCAACGATCTGAAGTTTGAATTGATGCCGCACCCTCCCTACTCTCCAGACCTAGCCCCGAGTGACTATTTTCTGTTTCCTAACCTCAAAAAATGGCTTGGCGGTAAGAGATTTGCGGACAATGAAGAAGTAATCGAAGCTGTAAATGGGTATTTTGAGGAGCTTGACGAATCATTCTATAGAGATGGCATTACTAGACTAGAACACCGCTATGAGAAATGTATCAGCCTTGGAGGAGATTATGTTGAGAAATAAAAAAAAAAAATTCTTAAAAACGGTGTTTTTCTTGGTCAGGCCGGAAACTTATCAATCCACCCTCGTATTAGTAATACTTGTAAACGAAAGGCAATCGAGCGTTTGACTGAGAAGCCATCAGATATTGTGCGCGAACATTTAAAAGATAATCGTGTCCTTCGAACTCTGACAGTTCGGCATACGCACAATATAAAAAAAAACATGTCAGGAACGTTCGAGAGTTCTTCCCACACTTCAAAGTTCGATAGAGGAAGCACATACGGTTTTAGTAGAACACAAACTATTAACCGTTCGCGGAGACGATTTTCTGTTCACTAATGACATTGTTAATCATATTTACTTTTCCGATTTCAGATTTTGAACATCGCAACAGATGATCAAAGTTCAATTTTCATCATTTTCACAACAACAAAAAAATGGAAATTTCTTCGATTCGCACTGCAAATTGAATTATATACACATATGGAGCTAAGGAATTTTAAGAAAATATGTCAAAAAACTTACATGTTGTTGCAAAACGTTATACAAAACTTAAGTGTACTTTGTACGTAGAGAAAATTGCATTTTAAATTTTTCCATGACTCGAACCAACCCGAACTTTTGGGTTGGTTTGGGTTTTCGGGCTTTCAGGACGGGTTACGAACCCGAAATCCGACCCGGCCCGATGTCTAACTCGACCCGACCCGAAGTCATTTTGCACATCGATACTAAATATGTAAGTTTTTGACATATTTCCTCAAAGTACCCTATCCTCATGACCCCTGATGTATCAGTAGGTACTATAGAGCATAAATACTTTACTTACCATTCCGAACGTTTTACAGGAGCAGAAAACAATAATAAAAGAATCACAGCTCTCAAAATTACGTGCATTGCAGGCTTGTCTACCGTGAAAACTTCAATAGAGTTTCGCTTTCTATTTTACTATTGATTTCTATATTACTTTTGATCGATTTGACTGGTCTTTCGCACATATTTTTGACCGAAAAGGCAACATCTGTTTGCTATTACAGTTGGATCTGCCTAATTTTTATATTTTCGGCCCACCTCTGCATAAGTTGAATGCGGTATCCTTGAGTGGAAAACTCCCAATTTGAGCAAAACATTTTTTTCCCACTTTTTCTTTCACATGATTTGAAAGAAGATGAAAAAGCTATTTTTTGTAAAAAAAATTTCAAACGGCCTTTTTCAAAAAATCAATTTTCATTTTGATTTCTAAAATACATGTTTTTAAGTTTTAAAAATTAATGCAATGGACTTAATGTTAAAAAAGCTTTCCAAAATACTATGATGAAACTCCCATCGGATTCATCTAAGAAAAGTTACTCTACCTGGAAGATAGTAGTGCGAGTGTTAAAACTTTGAGCCCCTGAATTTTTTCAACCGGTAAATATTTGGGCATATGATTTGGTGTACGATTGTAAGTCCACTAGAGTCATAATTCAGCCAGGTCTCAACCTGGTAAAAAAAATGTCTAGGTGAGAACGGTATACGTATTTTGCCCCAAATATTCTCAGCTGGTCAAAATTTAAAACACGTCAAATACTTCAAACATGAAAAATTATGTTCGCAAAATCTGCCAAAGATAGATTTAAAAACGCTTTTAGCAGTTATAAATAAAATTAATGGTTATGCAAGAGTTAAAATGCATAGAACGAAAGCTCTGAGGTAACGTATGTTCGGAAAATCATTCAGAAATTATAAAATTCTTTGCACTTGCTTTAGTGATTTTTCATAACAGATGCCTGATTTCAGTTGTTTCTCTACTCTGTAAAGCGAGGCTAAAGTATGTCATTATGAACTTGGTGACGTCAGAAGAAGTAGAAGTAAACTTCTATTCCTTACTCTTTAGGTAAATAATAAAAAATTGTACATTTTAGGTGCATGCCTCATATAAAAGTGTTTGATTAGTTGATCGCATTAATAGGTTGTTTGACAAAAGGGTTGCCTGTTGATACAGAAATTTCTGTAATAATAGTTTATTATCAAGGAACAATTTCCGTAAGAAAGATTTTTATTAGAAAGATTCTTACGGAAATTTCCGTATCAATAAGTTATCTTTACGGAAAGTTTTCTGTGTCAATAAGCTATTGTGACGGAAATTTCCGTAACAATAGGCTATTCTTACAGAAATTTCCGTATCAATAAGTTACTCTCACGGGAATTTTTCCGTGACAATAGGCTGTTTTTACGGAAATTTGTCCGTGACAGTAGGCTATTGTTATGGAAATTTCCATAAGAATAGGTTTCAAAATCAAATATGGGCAGAAATCATGCATTTCTTATAAAAAATGTCGTATGCACCTAGGGGGAGAATATACTATTGTGCGCAGACGCGAGCCTCCGTGTAACAGACGTCATCAACATGGCTATTCATTTAAAAATAATGTGTTAAATAAGTATTTTTAACTAGTCTTAATTAAATAATAAATATTTTAAATTCCAAAATAAGTAGTTTTACTGCAAATTTATTTAATAAACTTTTAATTTAAATTTAGAGAAGACATGTAAATTCTCTATTGTATGCAATTTCTTAATAATTTAGAAATTAAAAATTTGTTGTGTAAAATGTGACAATCTAACCTCAAAATATTCTGAAAATCTGGATTGGCAGATTCGAAGTGCGATTTTGAGCTGATCGATTGAAATAGCCGCAAATTGATTCAAAATTTACCTTACGAATTTACCATTTTAAGTATTCAATTTCAGTGGGAAAAATTGGAAATGTCAGCAGTCGAGGTGCGCAAGTTGTGGTCAGTAGCTATATTCCATGCCATAGCAGCACTTTGTGTTGTTTGGTCTTTATATGTACTTGTTGAGCGATCTGTAGAGGAAGCTAGAAAAGGAATTGTGGACTGGTCGTTCTGGACGAAAGTGATTGTAGTTGTAATAGGTACTACAGGAGGATTTGTATTTATGTACATCCAGTTAAAAGCATACATTATGCTGGGCAGAAGATGGCGCGCTTTCAACAGGTTGGTAAACACTAAACAATAAAAAAAACTAAATATTAGGTCTCCTATTTTTCTAACTCAAATTTATTTTTTATGAAAATTTACTGCGATAACAATTTTTGTTCGTAATAAAAAAGTTTAATAAACCAGATCAGGTATAGAAAATTAATTGTGAAATCCATTGGAGTTTCGAAAGAGCATAATTTTTAAAAATTCATCAAAAAACACCATATATAAACGAACATTTGACATAAAGTTACTTATAACTTTTAAAATTTCATATATACATAAATGTATATTTTAATATCTCTTACAGTGAACCTTAAGGACGTTCACCGGCTACAATCATAGCCAAAAGTTTGTCGCTGGTTCTACACTATTTCGGTGTCGTTTTACCCGCCAAATCTGAAGACGGTTTTTGTGTTTTTTCGAGATTATTTCAAATAAATTAAACTCAGTAGTGCTGAAACTTGTTAGAATAGAAATCTCGAAAAAGGCGGAATAATTTCAAACCATAGAAATGACATATTTTGTCGACAAGATGTAAATCATGTTTGGCAGATCATCATCCTAGGTACTCTTTTCATCATTAAAATGATTTTATATTTGTTGTATTGGCTTAAGAATGGGACAAGGTTAAACAATCTAAAGGCACACCAGAAGAAAAGTGGGATATGTGGTATTTTTGCTTCATAATGTGGAAGATAAAGCTTTTCAATCTTGTTTTCACTACGTCAATTTATCGTTTAAAAACCTATAATTTTATGTTTTCAAGTAAGCTTCAGTACATTATTGTGATAAATAATCATTCATTTATTTAATAAGTAATTTAATGTAAATTAAAATTAATTTATATATGGTTTATTACTGACTCACGTGATCTAACCTCACTTTTAGGTTAGCTTTCCCACACAACTCAATCAGGGATGGCGCAAGTAGTGAGGATGCCATAGATGCCATTTCTTCTGTACCCAGAAGAAATCCAGGTATAGAATTTCATACCGCGAAAACTGGCTGGAAAGACGATGATTTGTTCCTTAAAGGTTTTAGGCCCGTGCTAAAAAAATGGCGTAAATTGTGCAATGGCCGTAATGTCCAACTGCTTTTACGCCAGAGGGATTCAGGTCTAAAAAATAGACTTCTGAATTTGCGTGAAGATCGTCAGGAACTCTGAGATTGCAAAGGAAGTGGAAAGGCCCCTTTTTTTTGAAAAAAGGGAAATCTCGACCGATATTCGAGATGAAAAATGTGCAAATTAACATGGGCACGAGCATAACAGTGAAAGCGGTGCGAGAAAGAGAGGAAGACTTACAGTTGTGTATCTTGGAGCCGTAAGGTGCAGACATCTCGCGGCAGAAGTTATGAGCACGTAGCTATGCTTTCATCCCGCGTATTACAAATGTGAAGAAGAAATAAATATCAAAAAGTGCTATTTATTTACGTGGAAGTGTTATTGCTTTGAAGATATTCATATGCAACTATAATAAATATAATTGTCAATAGCTGATGCCTCTTGACACGCTTGCTATCAGCGTTTTGCCGCCTGGAGATCCACCTATATAACATGTTATCGACTGTTTCAGGAAATTTAAGCAGATAAATAGTCTTTTTATTTTAATTTAATTTAATAAGAAAATATAATAGTATAGTAATATAATAATAATATAATATAATAATATAATATAATAATATGATATAATAATATAATATACTTCTTTTTATTTTAATTAATTTTTTTTATTTTAATGTTCATTATAGTTTATTCTAATGATTCGAGAACCAAGAATTCAAACAAAAATAGGAAAATAAGTTATGGTAATAGAATGAAATAAATAAATATATAATTAAATAAATGAATATTTAAACTGTTTATATTCAGGCTGCCTTTTCATATATTAAAATTTCGGAATAAAAGAATGATCTAAACAGTTACAAGTCCGATCCTATCGATTTCTTTGTATACTCTAAACCAATTTTTACAGCAAAAAAAAATTGAGAAAAGTGGATTGATTTTTGACGGACAAAAAACAATTTTTCTGTGTTGGGAAAATTAGTTTGGAAAGAAAAAAACTCTGGTGATAAACAAAGTCGATTAGAGTTTTACTTATATATGAAATAATTTTTCCACCCTCAAACTTTTTGTAAGTCACCTTATGGTATTCATATATAAGTAAAACTCGAATCGACTTTGTTTATTATCAGAATTTTTTTCTTTCCAAACTAATTTTCTCAACACAGAAAAATTGTTTTTTGTCCCTCAAAAATCAATCCACTTTTCTCAATTTTTTTTTTTTTGTGAAAATTAATTTGGAGTATACAAAGAAATTTGGGCAAGAAGGGAATTCGATAGGACCGGACTTGTAACTGTTTATATAATTCTTTTACTCTGAAATTTTATTATGTGTAAAGGCAGTTGAAGTATTTATTTATTTTATTACATATTTATTTATTTCATTTTATTACCATAATTTATTTTCCTATTCTTGTTTCTATTCTTGGTTACCTAATCATAAAAAAATGAATATTTTTGTAAGAAGACTTTTTATCTGCTCAAATTTCCTGCACTAGTCGATAACATGTTAAATACGTGGATCTCCAGGCAGCAAAACGCTGATAGCAAGCGAGTCAAGAAGCATCACCTACTGATAATTTTACTTATTATAGTTCCATGTAAATATCTTCAAAGCAATTATACTTCTTCGTAAATAAATATCACTTTTTGATATTTATTTTTTATTAACATTTTTGCGGAAGGAAAGCATAGTTATTTGCTTACAAGTTCTGCCGCGAGATGTCCGCACCTTTCGACTCCAAGATACACAACAGCTGCAAGTCTTCATCTCTTTCTCGCACCGCTTTCACTTTTATGCTCGTGCCCATGTTAATTTGCACATTTTTCATCTCGAATATCGGTCGAGATTTCCCTTTTTTCGAAAAAAACGCGTCTTTCCACCTCCTCTGCAATCTCAGAGTTTATTACTAACTTCACGCAAATTCAGAAGTCTAATTTTTAGACCTGAATCCCTTTGGCGTAAAAGCAGTTGGAAATTACGGCATTTGTACAATTTCCGTCATTTTTTTTTGCTTTTACGCCAAAGGGATTCAGGTCTAAAAATTAGACTTCTGAATTTGCGTGAAGTTAGTAAGAAACTCTGAGATTGCAGAGGCGGTGGAAAGACGTGTTTTTTCCGAAAAATGGGAAATCTCGCCCGATATCCGAGCATTAAAGTGAAAGCACAGGTACGAGAAAGAGAGGAAGACTTGCAGCTGTTGTGTATCTTGGAGTCGTAAGGTGCGGACCTCTCGCCGCAGAACTTGTAAGCACGTAACTATACTTTCTTTCCGCAAATTAAAAATGCGAATTAGAAATCAATATCAAAAAGTGATATTTATTTACGTCGAAATATAATTGCTTTGAAGATATTTATATGCAACTATAGTAAATATAATTATCAATAGGTGTTGCTTCTTGACTCGCTTACAATCAGCGTTTTGCTGCCTGGAGATCCACCTATTTAACATGTTATTGACTAGTGCAGAAAATTTAAGCAGATAAAAAGTCTTTTTATTTTAATGTCCATTAGTTTATTCTGATGATTAGGTAACCAAGAATTGAAACAAGAATAGGAAAATAAATTATGGTAATAAAATGAAATAAATAAATATATAATAAAATAAATAAATATTCTAACTGTTTATATTCGGGCTGCCTTTACACATATTTAAATTCCCGAACAAAATAATTATTTAAACAAGTCCTGTCCTATCGAATTCCCTTCTTGCCCAAATTTCTTTGTATACTCCAAATCAATTTTCACCAAAAAAAAATAATAATTGAGAAACGTGGATTGATTTTTGAAGGACAAAAACAATTTTTCTGTGTTGGGAAAATTAGTTTGCAGAGAAAAAAAATTCTGGTAATAAACAAAGTCGATTCGAGTTTTACTTATATATGAATACCATAAGGTGCCTTACAAAATTTTTAGGTTGGGAAAATTATTTCTTATATAAGTAAAACTCGAATCGACTTCGTTTATTACCAGAATATTTTATTTTCAAACTAATTTTCCCAATAAAGAAATATTGCTTTTCGTCCCTCAAAAATCAATAAACTTTTCTCAATTTTTGGTTTGTTTTGAAAATTGATTTGGAGCATACAAAGAAATTTAAGCAAGAAAAGAATTCGATAGGATCAGACTTGTAACTATTTAGATCATTCTTTTATTCCGAAATTTTAATATATGAAAAGGCAGCCTAAATATAAACAGTTGGAATATTTATTTATTTTATTACGTATTGTGGCCGGTCGCCCGAAACTGGCTACAATTAAGAAGGAAAGCTAGGGATCAGGACGCTGAGAAAAGGTGCAGTCAATGACGAGTCGCAGTTTGGAAACGGTTGCTTTATTGTGTCACTTACAGAGGCTTCAGTCTAGCGTTGGCTTCGTGAGAACGGCGACGACGTCGAGATCTCGGGCAGTTGAAAGTAGGCGGGTCGTTTCCTCCTGGAACCTCGGGGTCTTCCTCGGGCACAGCACGTACACAGCGTATTCCGAGCGGGAGAGGCACAGCACGATCGACTAGCAGAGCGGCAAAGTACTGAGGACTGGCGATCGGCAGTCGACGTCCTGCTGACCTAGTTCGGGATTCGTCGACCCCGATCGCCAAACTTCGGGCCTCACCCCTTCCGAACTAGGTTCGTGCCGGAAGGAGTAAGGGCCCTGTTGTAACTTTACGTTACACTCCCTCCCCCCAGTGTGGGACGGGGTATATACCCTTAATGATCTTTCTTTTCTGGACTCAGCAGGAGTTCTTCCTCATCCACGTCAAGGATTAGGACTTCGTTATCCTCTGAGCCCAGATCTACTTCTACTTCTTCTATTTTTTCCCGATTCTTAGTCTTTTCTGCTTCAAAATCTTCTTCTTCACTTTCATGATCGTTAATCTCTATTTCTAAGATCTCAGAAAATTCCAAGTTAACCTTCTCCCAGCTTGATTCTTTATATATCTTTTTCCACTTTTATCCTGCTTTGTGTGTCCTGTCTTGCTAACCTCGTCCCGATCCACGCAGTATTCATTGTGGAACAAATACAAGTCCTTTGGTATTCTCCTGCCGCAGAACCTGCATTTCCACGATTTGATTGTAGCCATTTTCTGGAACAAATAAATCAAACCGACCTATTTGGTCTCGTAACAAAAAATAAATAAAATAAAAGTCGAACTTATTGGTACAAATAAATCTATTCGTTTAATTGTTTCTCGTTCGTTCGACAAATCGTTTTTAAGGTTAACGCTGACTGGTTTCAGTTTGCAGAGATCTACGAAGTTTTTCCCTTTTTCTGTCTGCATTCGTCTGCAATTTTGACTGCTGGAAGTTGAAAAAGAACTTATTCTAAATTTCCTAATTCTATTCGAATCCATAAAATAAACTGAAGCATTACGAGAGGAATTTAATTTTACTCTTAGTTATTTATGCGAGCTCGACGATGAGAAGGGAGCAAATAACAAACAAATGAATACAATTGATAGTAACTAAAAGCGAATAGACCTGGGTTTCTTTTTTCCCTTCTTCATCCTTTAGCTTTCCCCCTTTTTTAATTTCTAACATCTCCACTGCTTTCTTCCACCAGTCCCTCTTTTTTCCATGAGTTTTATAATCCTTTATATTAATTTCTTCGTCTGTTTTTAAAAAGTTTAACACTTTCTTTACGTCGGCGAGTTCCAACTTTTTGTTTTGTACTTCCTCTGCCCTTCTTTCCAATTCCAAGCTTTCTTTTTTATTTCTTCCTCCAATCTCTTTAGGTCTCTCTGCATCTTTCTTTTAGTAGCCCGAACAAACGAGTCTCGTGCTTCTTCGAACCCTATTAAACTCTCCGCCATTCTCTGAAACAAAGGAAAACATTTACGTCCAAATCTGTCCTAAAATAAACTTTCTCGTTCGAAAAAATAAGAAGTTTCACCTTGAATCGTCTATTTGTATTTTATCCCTAAGTTTCTAAAGTTATCTACTTAAATCTAAATAATTTAATCTTTCCTAGAACTTATGTTCGACGGTTTCAAGGACTTTACATGGATCGAAATTGGAATATATTTTACTTTTTTTTTGGTATTTTGCCTTTCGCTTTAGCCTTACAAATCATGAATTCAATAAATTTAACAACGTAATTGAAATTTATGTGGTTTTATTTATTGACATTAATTCTATTTCGTTCTTAACAACTTAAAATCTACAAATTTTTTTTTAATCCTTCTTCTTCTTCTCTCCCGATCTGTTAATCTTCCTTATTATTTCATCTAATCCCTTTTTCCTCTCCTCTTTGACTCTTTTCCATTTATCTTCGTTCTTTAGTTTCTCTTCGTCCGTTAGGTCCCAGGTCCTTAATTTTATTTCTCCCTGGATCCTATGCCTTTCGATGTCTTTTTCCCTCGATTCTTCCATCTTCTTTTCCTCTTCCCTTTTCATTCTCAGGTCTTCCATTTTTAACGTTTTTAATCTCCTTTCGTTTTCGACTTTCTCGATCTCTTCTCTTATCTTTGCCTTTTCCTGGTCTATCTCTCCTTGCAGTTTTTTTTATACACTTCGATTCTTTTTTCTTCCTCGACTTTCTCTTCCTTTCTTTTTAATAACATCGCTTGTTCTTTCTCCCATAAATCCTTTTCTTCCTTCTTCAAAAATTCTTTTTCAAACTTTTTTCCTTCCTCTAACTCTTCCGTTCCCCCTTTTATAAATCCTAAAACCTTTTTAGATTACTAAATTCGATTTTCTTCTCCTTTAATAGAAATTCTTTTGTGTTGATCGCTATGGTTTCTTTTATTACCTCCTCTCTTCTCTCTATGATTTCTCTTGCTTCCTCTTTTATTTCTTTCTTCAATTTTTTAAAGTTCTCCTTCATCTTCCTTATATTGCTCTCTATCAGCTCGTTTTTAATTGTCTCAAAGTTCTTGAGCATTCTTTTCTCCTTCTGCTTTTCCAAGCTTTCGGCCATTATTTGAAACAAATAAAGTTTTTTCTCCTAACTTGTCTTAAAATAAACTTTCTTATTCGTAAAAATAAGTAATTTCTTTGTATTTAATCCTTCATCTGTCTTATGTGTTTTAAATTATTTTTTGTTGTTTTCTAATTTGCAGTTATCAGATGTAAATTTTTTCAAATCGTTTATATTCCAATTTCCTATCGACCTTCCGCGCATTTTTCCTAATTCGTAAATTGTTGGAGATACTTTTGTGATAATTTTGTACTGGCCCTGAAAAGCTTTATTCAATTTTTTATCTATTTTTGCGTCTTTATTCGATAAGGTTTTATCCCTTTTTAGAATTAAATCGCCAACTTCGAATTCAAAAATTCTTCTACTCAAGTTATATTGAATCGCCTGTTTAGTGTTTGCTGTATCTAAATTTTTCTGTACTTCCTCTTTAATGATTTGCAAATTTTTTTAATTTATCCGTCCATTTATCTGTATCTTGAAATTCTATTTCATCCGAATTTTCTAAATCTTTCTTTAATGTTTGTAGAGGTTCTAATTCTCAACCGAAATTTAAAAAAGCGGGTGTAAAATTTGTTGATGAATGTTTACTTGTATTAAGGGAAAACTGCAAATCTTCAAGGTCCTTGTCCCATTCACAGTGGTCTTTTTCTAAAAAAGCCTTTATCGTAGTTTTTATTGACCTATTACATCTCTCGGTGGGGTTCGCCTGTGGATAATATTTCGGCGTTGTCAGAAATTTGATACCAAATTTCTGGGCGAGTTCCCTAATCGTTTATTAATGAACTCGGTACCATTTTCTGATAGCAAAAATCTGGGGGTACACCATTTTGAGATTATTTTTCTGTGGAACTCTTTCTCAATTGTCGGGCCGTTTGCCTTCTTAATTGGAATGATTTCCACTTATTCAGTAAACAAATGTACAGAAACTAAGATATATCTATTTTTCGACTTTGAACTCAAAAATAGTCCCATGATGTCAGTAGCGACCACTGTCCAAGGTTCCTCAATAATTCGTTTTTCCATTAACCCTATTTTCTTTTGATTGCTAGGTTTCTTTTTTTTAAACAGATTTCGCATTTTTGAATATACTTTAGGATTTCTGAGTACATTCCAGGCCAAAAATAATTTTCTGAAAATCTCGCATACGTTTTTTCTATTCCTTGACGACCAGATTGTTTATTATCATGATTTTCAAATAAAACTTGTTCTCTCAGATTCTTGGGAATTACTAATTTTCATTGATTAGTTTCGGGTAATAAAGATGATTTTAAAGGGTCGGGTCTATAAAAGTATAATTGATTGTCCCTAATCCGCCATTTTTCGTGTTCTTCAGGTTTCTTTTTAACCTGCCTAAATTTGATGTTGTACCATTCGTCGTTTTCGTCTAAGAACACTTTGCTTTCGCTTTCTACGCTACTCGCTAAAATAAACGCTACCGATTTTTCCGCTTCATTGGCTTTTGATAATGCATCTGGAACTAGATTCGCACTACCTTTTCTATAAAGAACTTCGTAATCGTATTCGATTAATTTGAGAGCCCATCTTGCTAAGCGACTTGTAGGATTTTTTAAATTATGAAGCCATTTTAAGGCAATATGGTCCGTCACCACTTTAAATTTATAGCCTTCTAAATAAGGTCTACATTTCCTAATCGCCCAAACAACCGCTAAGCATTCCTTCTCTGACGCTGAATATTTTCTTTCGGCCCCATTTAAGCCTCTACTGGCATATGCTATTACATGTTGATCCCCTTCAATTATTTAAGTGACTACAGCACCTAAGCCTGTATTACTCGCATCGGTTTCCAACTGGAAAGGATATTTGAAATCAGGGCAAGCCAGGATAGGAGCTGTCGCCAATAACTCCTTTATCGTTTCCATAGCTTTTTCCTGTTCGTCAGTCCATTCCCAATGTCTTCCTTTTTTCAACAGTTTGTTCAAGGGTTCAACTATTTTCGAGAAATGTGGCATAAATCGCCTGTACCACGAAGCCATTCCTATCAAGCGTTGCAATTTTTTAATCGTTTTTGGGCGCGGGAACTCTAAAACTGACTTTATTTTGTCTTCGTCCATTTCTAAGCCTTTATTGTTTACCACAAATCCTAAATATTTAACTTCAGAGCAGCCAAATTCACATTTATCTGGACTGATCGTTAAACTAGCCTCATTTAATCTATCCAAAACTAAGTTTAGATAGTGCATGTGCTCTTCGAAAGTTTCTGAAACTATTATTACATCGTCTAGATAACAAAATACATTTGGTTTTAAATCGGGAGTAATTATTTTATCCATAAGACGCTGAAACGTCGCTGGTGCGTTGCATAAACCAAAGGGCATAGGTACAAACCGGTACATGCCTTTTCTCGGAACTACGAAAGCTGTAATTTCACGAGAATTGAAATCCAAAGGTATTTGGTTATAGGTTGTCTGTAGGTCTATCTTCGAACTATATTTTGCCGATTTTAAGGTGTCAAGGATCTCCGGCATTATCAACACCGGATATAAATCTTTTTTAGTAACATTGTTTACCTTTCTAAAATCTAAGCAAAACTTATATTTCCCATTCGGCTTTTTAATCATCACAATCGGATTTGACCAATCGCTACTACATGGTTCAATTATCCCTTCTTCTAACAATCTGTCTATTTTTTCGCACATGATTTCTTTAATTTTTGGAGAGACATGATAATACCTTTGTTTGATAGGAACATGTCCCTAAACATCAATTTTGTGCTCGGTTAAATTTGTAGCTTTTAATTGTTTAGCCATTTCCGAAATTTTATTTTTAAGTAGGTTATTCATTTTTTCTTGTTCTGATTCTGTTAATTCTACGATATCCTCGCATATTTCTGATGCAAAAAGCATCGGTTCCCTAATTAATATTGGTTTTCCTACCATATTATTATTAATAATGGCATTTTTTAAAAATTAATCTAATTCCTTTTGTTTTGGATACTCTCTGTTACCGATTGAAACGTTTTTATTTTTCTTTCCTTTTCCGAAATAACATTTCATTTATTATTTGAGAAAATTATTTTCATTTTTATATTTCTTATTACACTCATTGGTGGATCGAGAGCCCATGTAGCGAGGACCACCTTCATGGTCGTTCACGCTTCACTGATTCTGTCCCCCGCCCCTGAGCGTCCCGCGACGGCGCCATCG
>JBAGKK010517495.1:0-13493 GCA_037177015.1 Euceroptres primus
AATTCCTTCTCTAAAATACAAAATGTTTTCCTTTTTATCTATAATCAATTAAAACTAAAATATAATGATCATAAAGATCATAAAGACCGTAAGACCGAAATAATTGCATTAAAGAAACTTTCTTTAAGTTTGTTTGAAAACTATTAATTATGTAAGCAATTTTTATAAACAAATGCCCATTTTTATCTTTTTTTCATAAATAGACTTTTTTTGCGGAATGAACTCGCAATGTTTTGCCAAAGACTCCTTGCTACCATATTTTTCAAAATGACTATAATTGCTACTTATATCAACAATTTTTATGAACAAATGCACATTTAAACAATTTTTTCATGAAGAGGCCTAATTTTTTTGGCATGAACTACAAATGTCTTTCCAGGAACGCCTTTCTATCATATTTTTCAAAGTGACAAACACTGTCAATAACGAGGTTAATTATATAAACTATTTTTATAAACAAATGCCAATTTTCACCTTTTTTCATAAATAGACTTCATTTTTTTGCGGAATCAACTCGAAATGTTTTGCCAAAGACTCCTTGTTACTATATTTTTTACAATTACAAAAACTGTTGATTTCGCAAAAAAATGAAGTCTATTTATGAAAAAAGGTGAAAATTGGCATTTCTTTAAAAAAATCTTTTATATAATTAACCTCTTTATTAACAGTTTTTGTCACTTTAAAAAATATGATAGCAAGGAGTCCCTGGAAAGACATTTGTAGTTCATGCCAGAAAAATTAGGCCTATTCATGAAAAAATGGTTTAAATGTGCATTTGTTTATAAAAATTATTTAAATAATTATCGTTGGAGTCTCATCCGTGACGATTCCATCAAAAAACATGTTCGCTTAAGCAAACGTTGAACATTTTAATATAGATAAATGAAGATCTTATGCCCAGTACATCATTTAGTACAAGTTTTCGGAAATTGAAAAGAAGGGTACACATTTTGCAAGATATATCAGAAACGAATAATCCGAATTTAAATTTTTTTCCAGATAATTATTTTTCATGAAAAAACAAACAAATCGACCTATTTTTTATTATAAAAAGTAAATATGTCCTGAATTACAGAGCACATTTCAATACATTTTTAGAACTTTTTTTCAGTTTTTTGAGAATATCTCAAAAACCGTTATAGGGATCGCTAAAGTAAGTCAATATTCGCATACTGCGTTAAAAAACGCATAGAAATGACCTGTGCTGAGGGCGAAAAAAATGTTCACTCTTAAAAAAAATTGGTAAACAATTTTTTATTAACAATTTTAATTGCAAATATCTATTAAACTAGACGTGACAGCAACAAACGAAAGCCAGATTCGTATTCAGCATTGAAAAGTACTTCGGAAATGATACGTCGCATTCAGCGAGGACATGGGTCATTTTTGTTGATCAGTGTAATTTGAAGTAACAATTTTAAAATTTACCTCTAATTTGACCAGGATACGTAATCGAAAAACGACCACTGACTGGAAAGGGTGCGAAGTGGATGAAAGTAGCGACATTGGACGCCGTAACTAATACGTACTGTTTAGAAAATCTGAAAGAAAGTGAATTCCTATTTAGGATATTTGCAGAAAATAGTATTGGTTTGAGTCCTCCAACAACCTCAGAACCAATCACCTTACAAACCCATGCTTGTAAGTACTATATAGAAGCCATAAATATGATAATTTTCATACAGCGATTTCCTTTTACAAACAATTCTATTTCTATTTCTTTATCAAAATAAGTCTCTCCTTCGCTCTCAAAAATTTTCGTCGATTCGTTCGCAGAAAAAATGAATGTCATCGCTTCAATCGCAGAAAAAGAATACCAACGCTCTGATTGTACAACTGCCCTCGCTTCGCTCTCGAAAGTACAACTTCTCTGCTTAGCTCGTCCTTCGCAATCTTTATTGTTACTTAATTTTCCTTTTTCATAATATTTCCTATTTATCTATTCCTTTTTACCGTTATATTCCCACTACCTAAAAATTTACGTCCAAAGACAATTTTGAAAAACAAGCGCGACTGAGTTTGGTCAATCTCATCACCTTAAAATCACAAAAATAGAAAAAAGAAATCAGAAGGCAATCAATCACACCCCCTTCCTTCTTTCCTAACTTTCTTTTGTCCTTTTTTTATTTAATTTAATTTTTAAATTCTTTAAAATTTTGTTTATATAAATAAAAAAGGCGAAACAAAGGAAGGAAGGAGATGTGGTTAGTTTGCCTACTACTTGTATTATTGTATTTTTGAGGTGATAACATAAGAGGTAATAATATTGAGGTGATCATAGTTCTATTGTTTTTTGACTTTATATACCTTTAAAAAATACCTGCATGGACCCAATTCACCGAGCTTAATAGCCTCACATTTCTCTTCATTCTCAACTTTTTATAGCTAAACTGATAACAATTGAAATTAGTATTAGTCATTGTAGTTCGTTATAAAACATCGTTACTCTAAGTGTGTTAAAAATGATAAACTAAAAATAACTCTACGCAGATGCTGCAGTCGTCATCATTTTTGTTGCAATTTGAATCGTATAGTATTTATGAATTTTTTTCTATTTCAGTGGTACCATCGCCACCTACGGCACCATTGGAGATAAGACAAATCGCTGGCAATACAATTTCTATCGAATGGGGCCGACCAGAATTCGATGGTGGTGCACCCTTAGAAGCTTATAAGATTGCAATTAGAGACGTGAAGAAAACGATGTGGATGGAAGTCGGTCGTGTTAAGGCTGATATTCAAAAATTGACGATCAGGGACCTTCAAGAGAAACACGAATACCTCTTGAGAATTTTTGCAAGGAATGAAATCGGTTTCAGTGAACCATTGGAATCTGATGAACCCATCAAAATCGTTCCTGCAACTGGTAAGCGCCTAGAACTTCTGACTGACAAATTCGTGGTTGAAATTTGTAATCTTCATGAATAATAAATTATTTTTTCAGAATTAACTGTAATTGAACCAGTTGCCGAGGCCCCAGATCGAGGAGAAACAACATCTGTAAGCTACAGCACAGAAAACACAAGTTCCTGGCTCCGAGACCATAACATGGACGCGGACATTCACTCTTATGCTAGAGCGAGGCTGTTGAGAAAGGACGAGTACTTCTTCAAAATATGGCATTACGCCAAGAAGCTTTTTGAATAAGCATTTTTTAGAGTTATGAATGATTTGGACGATATTTTCTCGTCCTTTCTCTTTGATAATTTTGTTTTCTTATTTCGATAAGAAATACTGCGATGAGACTAATGCAACATCGTGAAATCCAAAGGTTTCTCGATATTTCCCTTATTCCTTTTTATATAGAAATCTAAAGTATGTATAGCGACTAGATCGATTAAACTAGCATGTATGCGGGTACAAACGTTCTGTGAGTACCAATGAGTGTAGAATCTAGTCAGCATAAACGAGAAGAAAGTTTTCATTAATTATTTATTTATTTTTATTTTTTTCTTGAACGGACCAAAAATTCCCAAAGGAATTATAGAATCCTCGAAAGACAGATACAGCTTTTCTAGATTGTGGACAGCTTTATCAATGTTTTTCGGTCAAACAGTTGGAGTAAAACCTGCACATGCAGAAATTATTAATAGCAAGAGTCTGAATCTCTTGTCTGCACGGAAACCCCTTGAGACGTTTGTTTTGGAGAAATAGATATATACATATATTTATATATATTTATATATGTGAAGAGAGTACCCTATCTCGAAAGACGGACATCGGTGCGACTATTTCCGAATTGCTTAAAAATAGAAAAATATATGAATATCAAGAAATAATAGCGTGAAATGTTAAAGCACGGAGAAATGTGATAACCGAGAGTCTGTAAAAGAAATTTGTTATATGTATAAGAGAACATATTGAACCCTGTTGTGTATTTATATATTGCTTGCAACGAGACTACCGTATTTATTCTATTATATTATTAACGATATCCTTATCTTAATAACTTTAAATTATTTATTTCCGAATTTAATTATTATTGAAAAGTCTGTGAATCCAAAATATCTACGAAATAGAGAATTGCCACGCAGGGTTGGTACCCGAGACGTATAAATATAGGTGCAAAACAACATCATTCACAACCAACGCTGTGTCGCATACTCTATCTGTATTGTATAACATATCTACAAGTTAAGAAAGATTAAATTATTGCAAATCAGTTATTTTATTGTCATCTTTCACCCTCATCACATTACACTCGTCGCGCGTAAACTGGCCGGCCTCGAGGGTAGACGGCGAGTTAGCGGACGCTATAAATCACCGGATTTAACGCGACGAGCGAACACTTATGTCAAGACTCAGGACCGCATATAAAATGGGACTGAAGGAATGTAAACATTTTATTACTTGATTATGAGTTTATGAGTGATATTTCTTTTATTACAAGTAATAAAATATGAGCGACTGAAAGTAAAAACAGGCCAAAAAAAGTTTGTGAGTAAAAATGGAACATAAATTTTTCGAAGTAAAAAGGGAACAAACAAGTCTTCCGAGTAAAAGCGGAACAAAATTTCTTCAGAATAAAAATGCAACAAACTAATTCTCCGAATAAAAACGGAACTGATATTTTTAATTGATTCTGCGGTCCGTTAAACATTTTTCCGTAACAAGGAAACTCTTATCAAACATCCGGAGCAAAGAAAAGTGGAAATTTTTAATTAGCGGGAAAGCCCTGATTTATTTTGTGGGACCTGATTTATTTCGTGGGCCACTTTCTCCAAAAAGTGGAAATTTTGCATTTTTGTAACCGTTCTTGCTTTTTTTAAAGATAACTGACATTTTTAACTAATCCTGCAGTCCGGTAAACATTTTTCCGTAACAAGGAAACTCTTATCAAATATCCAAAGCAAAGAAAAGTGAAAATTTTTAATTATCGGAAAAGCTCTGATTTATTTCGTCGGCTAATTTTTCCAAAAAGTGGAAACTTGGCATTTTTGCAACCGTTGTTGCTTTTTTCTAAGTTAACTGATATTTTTAACATTGCATTTTCACTGTGAAGAAATTTTGTTCAGTTTTTTCTCGGAAGATTTTTTTATTCCCTTTTTACTCCGAAAAATTTATATTCCATTTTTACTCACAAACTTTTTTTCCCCCGTTTTTACTTTCAACCGCTTATATGTAACTCGAATTTTTTAGAATTTCCAATTGTGTTTTCAATAGAAAAAAAAATAATATAATTTTCGTAAAAAAAAAGCAAAAAGTTATAAGTTTCTAAAATTTGTTGGTAGGCAAAATATTATTAAATGAATACTCATAAAAAATTAAAATTAAAAAACTACATTTTTTGTTTGAATGAGTTTTTTTTATAATCAATAAAAATGACGTTTTCTTAAGATACGGTTATTTTTTATTAAAATTGAATTTTTAAAAAATATTATTTATGACATATCTTCAGATTCCACAGGAGAAACAACTAATAGTTTCTTTAGAGCTCAAATAATTTTTTCTCAAACTTTACAGTTGTTAAAAAATTTTGAATTTAGAGGTTTATGACTATTTAACAGCTTTAAAATCTAAGAAGAAATTTTTTCGAGGTCTAAGGAAATTAATTATCAGCTGCTCTCTTTTAGTGGAAACTGAAGATATGTCTTACATGATATTTTTTAAAAATTTAATTTTAATAAAGTTAAACGAATCTTAAAAAATGTAATTTTTGCTCATTTAAAAAAAATTCGATTAAAAACAAAACATTTACTGTTTTAATTTTAGTTTTTTATTAGTATTTAATACCAAAAACTGCCCATAAAAAACCATAATTTTTTAATCTATAGGAAAAAGTTTGGGTTTTCTATTAATCATTACTCGTAGCAACTTTTGATTTTCGAAAATTTTTTGTTTTCGGCCCCCCTTAAAGGTATTTTATACATAATGATGTCACGAATTACCGACCGTTTTTTTATTTATATTCAGCGGCTTTATTAAGAGAGAAATGCAAATATAATGCTGAAATTTGTGAGGAAATAATAAAGAATATATCAAGGAATCGATTCCTGGTGCGCTTCAATTTTTATTTTGAAAAAAAATTATTTTTGAAAAATTTTTTTTTCTCGAAATAAATATTAAAACGCACTAGACATCGATGCCTAAACATGTATGGGGCATTATTTCTCAAATGTACCCACCCCAAAAAATGAATTTCTCCGACCGGGCTCAAATTTACAAAAAGTTTAGTTCTATTAGATGGCACTTCAAAAATAAAAAAAAAGATTGATCAGTTTGGTAAAAAACTCGCTGAAGTAGGGGGGGTGTGTGAAATTTTTGTACTTTGCGCAAAGAGCCTCTATAAATATCTTTTTATGTCTGGCATATAAAAAATTTTGACTCCAACGCTTTTGGTAGATTATTTCCAAATCTTTCGAATGAAATAAAAAAAATTTTGAAAAATTCGAAATTTAGCCACCATTTTTGAAAACCAATAATATTTTTTATTTTTTTTATGTTCGACCTTTTTTTTCTTTTTTTTTAAACTAAAAATAAAGCTTGAAATCCTTTCAGATCCTTTAATAGCAAAATGTTGTTCTTTGTTGTTTTTAAAAAATTAAATTTTAAGTAACCTAGCAAATTCAGAAAATTTTTCCCATGCGCAAGAAAAATTCAAAAAATTGTTTGCATGTACAGTTTTTGATAAAAAACAATATTTTAAAAACGGAAATTCAAAAAAAATTTTTTTGATTAGAGAATTTTTGGAAAATTTTCAAAAATGAATTTTTTAAAATTTCGTCAATTACGCATTTTAATGTGCAATTTACATGTAATATACATAATATGATAGGTAGTACATTAAAAATGCGCAATTAATGACATTAAAAAATTTTTTTTTAATTCTAAAATCAACAAAAAATATTTTTTGAATTTCTGTTTTTACAATATTGTTTTTTTATTCAAAACTGTACTTACAAAACATTTTCCGAATTTTTTTCGCACATAGGAAATTTTTTTTGAATTTACCAGGTTACTTAAAATTCAATTCTTTAAAAACAACAAAAAAAGACATTTTGGTATTTAAGGATCTGAAAGTAAGCATTTCAAGCTTTATTGTTAGTTTTAAAAAAAGGGTCGAACTTAAAAAAAGAATCCAAAATATTTTTGATTTTCAAAAATGATGACTAAATTTTAAATTTTTCAACATTTTTTTTATTTCATTTGAAAGATTGGGAAAAAATCTATTGAAAACATTTGGATCAAAATTTTTTATAGGCCATACATAAAAAGATATTTATATCCGAAATAGAGGCTCATTATATTTGCATTTCTCTCTTAATGAACTCGCTGAATGTAAATAAAAAATCAGTCGGTAATTCGTGACGTCAGAGTATCACAAACCCGTAATGTGAATATGTAGTATTTTTTAAATGTTTGCAGTAAAAATTACAGTTACGTATCAATTATATAAGGTTTTCATACTGTGAGGACTTAAATTGCAACTAAGTTTCCATGTTATCAATACTTGTTACTTACCGTTTTTGATTAATTTAACATTGAGAATTTGTGTGAACTAGTTGGTAAGCTAGGAATACTGGGAATTCGAAAGAATCAGATATTACCGCGCGCAATGCGCAGTAAAACATGCGCGGCAGCTGCGTGGTCACGTGATTCTATGACGTCACGCAAAGTATGGATGATGCTATAATGGCGAACGTTGGTGCATGTTTAGGTGTTTATGTTAATCTCCCGCGTAAAACACTATAAGTATTTTCAAAGTGAACAGCAGAAAAGGCTTTCTGAATAAAAATTTGTACTGCTGAATTTCAGTACAGGTTTGTGAAAAGCAATGGCTACAACAGAAGTGGTATTTCCTTGCGAAAAGCCAGCGAAAATTTTGAGATGGAAAGTTTCAGCTGGGACCATGGTTTCTCCAGGAAAGGTGCTGCTTTTATATAAAACAGTAACAGCAGGTAAGGATGACAACACGAATCCAGAGGAAAAGCTTCGTGCAAAAACAGAACGTGGCCGAGTCACGAAATTTTTGGCAAAGACGAACGAAATCATGCAACCAGGGTTTGTACACTTCTTAACCTTAAAATCTATTTGTTATGATCAATGCCTCCCGCATGTAAACATTTAATTACCTATTTATAAAACTTTTCTTATCACTAAAAAATTTTTAATTTTCTAAATATACATAGTTATTTTAAAAATATTCCATCTATCGAATATATTATTATTTACGGGAGTTGGAAAAAATTTCTATAATGACGAAAAATAATTACTTAAGATGTTCAATTTTATCAACTAATTCAGAATTCGAGGAATAGTTTAACATGAAATTATTTTGTAGTTTTCGGATATTTTATATTTAAGGATATTTGTTCAGTATCAGCATAGATCGTTAGTTTTACAGGCAAAGGATACTTCTTTTGGAGGGATGTACACATCCTACAGTAATGAAAGATCTTTGCGCAGAATGCGGTGTAGATTTGAGAGAAGGGGGTCCAGGTGGAGATCCAGTTTTAGTTTCACAAGCAAGTGTACCAATGGTGCACAGTATTCCTGAACTTAAAGTGTGTCCTGAATTAGCGGTACAGATTGGAAAAGAGGATGCAAAACGATTACTACGTGATAAAAAGCTAGCACTTTTAGTGGATTTGGATCAAACTATCGTTCACACCACTAATGATGACATTCAGCCAAACATAAAGGTATTCTAGACCGCCATACAATTTTCGATTTCATTGATTTTCTATTTCGCAATTAATGAAACACAATTTAAAATTTGAATATTATGTTACATATTGTAGGACGTTTATCACTATAAACTTCCTGGCCAAAGATCGCAGTGGTATCATACACGTTTAAGGCCTAATACTCGTCATTTCCTTTCCGAAATGAGTAGGCTATACGAATTACATATTTGTACATTTGGAGTTCGAGAATATGCTCACACTGTTGCTGCCCTTCTAGATAAAGATGGAGATCTTTTTTCTCATAGGATACTCTCTAGAGATGAGTGCTTTGATTCTGGGTCCAAATATCCTAATCTTAAGTATGTTTATTATAAGTATTTTGCGAGGACAGAATTATTAGTTTATCAATAGTATTTCTTTTTTTGGTGTATTAGAGTATTTTAATACTAAATTATATTTCAAAATTTTAGAGCTTTATTTCCATGTGGAGATGACATGGTGTGCATAATAGACGATAGAGAAGACGTATGGCAAGGATGTGGAAATTTGGTTCAAGTTAAGCCTTACTATTTTTTCCGACACACTGCTAACATTCACGCGCCACCAGGAATGAACAAATTAGTCGATCCAAGCGAACCTGGATCATCTGGAACTAATGAATCAGCAGAAGCTGGAAATGGAGATAACAAAAATGGTGTTTCAGAAAGGATTTCTCAAGACCAAGTTGAAAAAGTTCCAGAAAAAACAGAAGCATCTGAAAATATCGATTGCACAGAGGTTAACGAAGAGAAAGCATCTGACGAAAAGGATTCTAATGATTCGAAAGCAACTGAAACTAAAGATGAAACTATCGATCAAAAAGTAGATAAAAGTGCTGACATCAAAATGGAGGATGAAACTACTAATAAAAAAACAGGTGAAGCTATCACTCAAAACATGGAAGATGAAAGTACTGATAAAAAAATGGAAGATGAAACTACTAATCAAAAAGCAGGTGAAGCTATCGGTAAAAAAGAGGGAAATAAGAGTGCTGACGAAAAAATGGAAGATGAAATTTCTAATCAAAAAGTAGGTAAAGTTATTGCTCCAAAAACCGAGGATGAAAATGCCGACCAAGCAATGGACGAAAGTGGAAGTAAATCAACTTCCAAACTAAATACGAAGGAGAATAATTTGGAAGCAATAAAAGGCTTGAAAGATGAGGCTAAAAATGAAGACGAGGTAGAATACGAAGATCAAGATGACTATTTATTGTACTTAGAAGATATTTTGCGTAGAATTCATAAAGAATATTACACCGACTTAGAAAAGGAAACAGGACGTAGATCTTTAAGAGAGATTATACCCAGAGTCAGAGCGAGGGTTTTAAAAGGTTTGACCTTAACTTTTAGTGGAATAATACCAACTCATCAGAAACTTCATCAAAGTCGAGCGTACAAAGTAGCTCGAGCGTTTGGTGCACATGTTACTCAGGTAAGAGGGTATGATAAATTCAGCATTAAGTAATTGCTTATTGCTTCATTTCTGTAAAATCTTCTTTTAAATTATTGTTTGGTAAAACTTTTAAAGGATTTAACGGATGACACTACGCACTTGGTTGCTATGAAGCCTGGCACTCAGAAGGTGAATGTGGCGAAAAAGAGAGGAGATATTAAAATTGTGAATCCAGATTGGCTTTGGACGTGTGCCGAACGTTGGGAACATGTCGATGAGCGATTGTATACTCTTACGGCTGAAGTATGTATAAAATTCACTTTCATTTTTTTCCTAGAGTTAAAGTTTCTTAATCAAATTGGAGTAATTGTAGGTTCGCGGATCCAGGATACCACCACCACATTGCAGCAATTCCGAACCCGTGCAAATCGATGATTTTGCCAATACTATTAACCCCTTATTCTTCGTTAGTAAAGAGCAAATTTATGATATGGATAAGGAAGTCGAAGAAGACATGAGCGATGCAGAAGTCGATCCTTCTGTATATGACTTTGATGATCAGGTTGAAATATCCGAATTGGGAACGAAAAGAGAGCACGAGAGTTCAGATTCGAATGAGTCATTGGACGGTGATTTCTTTGATTCATTAATTAATGGCGAATAATTAGACGCTGAAATTTATCATATTCTGTTGATATTTTTGAACATATTCTGTTGATTTTCAGAATTCAGAATATCTCCCACTAAACGTAAGAAAGAGGAAAACTCAAGTGAATCCGATATGGAAAATGATTTTGATGAAGACGAAAGGCGAAGGTGCGCACTCGAAGGTGATGACGATGATGACGATGATCCCATAGTTCGTTTCAGAAGAGGCGAGGATTTGCCCGATGATTTAGATCTTGGTGATAATTCCCAGGATTCTGTGGACCTAGAAGCAGCAGATGTTGAAGATGATCGAGAATGGAATGCAATGGGAGCAGCTCTTGAGAGAGAGTTTCTTTCTGATTAATTGGCTTTAGTTTGTTCTAAACATCACCAGGTTTAAATATGAAATTCGAGTGCTTTAGATTTGAGGACTGACTTAAAATACATAAACCATTTGACGGACTCTGTATATTTGTACCATTTGTGTATGATTAACGGCTCAATTATGTGATTTGAGATCAAAAACCTGTGTATGAAAATTGAATTACTACTGAAGAGTAGTTTTCTGATAAATAATAAATTATTGCACTAAAAAATCAAAGATTTATACATAGGTTTGTATCAGGGTTTATACTCAAATCCTGAAAAAGAATTCCCTGACTTTTCCAGGTATTTCTAGATTTTTCCAGGTATCATTTTTTGGCCATTCAAGTATGGAATACGGAATTTTATAACACCGCCGCCCCCATTAAAGCATTATCTAATAATTGAGTAACCCCATTTGTTATCCATATGTGAATATTTAAATTTATTAAATTTAGAAAAAAATATGACGGATAAAACAGTGAAATAGCAGATGTATTTCAAAATAATGTTTACATATTTAATACGTTATGCTATAAGAGTACGTATGGTGTTTCGAGACAAAATCTGCATGAACATGTAATAGAGAATACAAAACACGGTCAAATTAAATAACTTCTCTTTGTTTACGAACGAAACAACGTTTATAAAGAAAATAACGTTAAGAATAAAACATTTAAATATAAAGAAATAACGTTAGGGATAAAACATTTAAATTTAAAGAAATAGCATTAGGAATAAAACATTTAAATATATTCTGTTCTGGTTAATTTTTAATTTCTATAGTTTTTTCTTCAAGTGCGATGGCTTCTTTTTGTGCTTGTTCCAGAATTTTCCTAAGTTTCGCTTCAAGTTCTTTTATCTCCAAAGCTTTTCGTTTTTTCCCCTCCCGCGTTCAATTTAAATCGGCATAAATATATGTCGCGAGTTTATTACGAATAATATATTTTCCAATCATTGTAAATATCGTTATTTAATTTTGTTGCAATTAAAAAAAACTTTCAGTACGCTCGAAAAAATCTCCTGACATTTCCAGGCTTTTCAAGGTATAACAAAATTCCCTGACAATTTCAGGGTGTGTAGGCACCCTGTATATGTAAGCTAACAGGGAGATCCTTATAAGTTCCATCCAGTAGCAAGAAGTTGGTCTGGATTATGGAACGTAATTTTAAGACATTAAGTTTTTGTCTATTATAATGAACAAAAGTAAAACTATTAAAATTTCTTTTATAACTAAAATTCTTTATTTCGTAATTCTTTCAAGTTCTATATACAATCAGAGCGACCTATCAAAATTATTTGAATTAAACTGTGTCAGGTTGGCCTTCGTAAAATTTTATTTCGTGTGGTCTGTGAGTGAAGTCACGTTTACCCTCCACACTACCTCGAGGAGGAGCCTTATCGTAATCAAATCCAGATTTGGCTGGTCCGTACATTTCACGTACAGCTTTCAAGTCATCTCTGAGATAAAAATCAATAAAATAACCCATTAGTACCCATAACTGAATATTAAATTTTGGTAAAATATATGCAAAGCTTATTTTATTCTAAATTTGAGAAGAGAGCAATTATAGAGAGAAAGTAAATCCAAAAAATAAGAAAAAAAATATTCTTAATTTGAAATAATATATACCTATATTGTCCTGCAACAACTTTCTTCCCAGTAAGAGGATCAGTTATATCTCCCAAAGGATAAACAATTTCAATCACCTGCAACATAATGAATTATTATTTTACTATCAGAAATTAAATAAGGATTTGAAGTGAATAGCCAGTTAACCTCATGAGTTACAAGACGTGTCAATCTCTCCGGTAAAGACTTTATCAAGACAGTATCACCAGCCTTGCACAGCTTTTGAGGATCGCTAGCATAAACGAATTCGAATTCTCTAAAATACTGTAAAGTAAAATTAATATATATTGCTTACAACTTTCCACATAACCTCAAAGTTACCGCAAAGCGAAATCAATGTCTTGTATTTGTTGCAAACTAACCATGTGAAGATATTCGTCTAACACTAGCTTTGGAATTCGAATTTTGGCAGAATTTTCTTTCAAACTTGGCATGCATTTTCCCATAAAATATTTAGAAACTACAGTACTAGTTTTTACTACAGCATTTGCAGCAGTTGACGCCATTTTCATAAACTAATTTGTACAGTCGGGCCTCCACCATTTCAAGATTACGGGGGGAGTCTGAAAGATGGTCGTTCGGACTTTCGGAGAGGAAATTGGAAGTTGCGCAGCAGGCATTTCCGCAAACACGTATGTATGCATATGTGATGTAGACTAGTTTAGGGATTAAATGCTAGGGATATTTAATATGTAACAATATACAGTAGGACCTCCACCATGTCATGTCGGATCTCCTTTTTTTTCACAGTGGTCCTGTAGGAAGAAAAAGGAGATCCGACATGACAT
>JBAGKK010517506.1:0-11423 GCA_037177015.1 Euceroptres primus
TACAAATCCAGTGATACCAAAAACTCATTTTTCATAAAAATGTCACTTATGTATCTTTTTAGTTTGTACGGCAGAATTTGTTTGCAGAGTTTCTTGGACAACTTCCTTCAACTAATCTACCAAAAATTTCTTGCCCGCAAATTGAAAACAATACGAGTTATTTATTTATAAAATAATTTACGTTTTTAATTGAACAAAATAAAAACACTTGTTTTTCTTCTCTGTTCACTAAACAAAAAAAATATGTCAGGAATTTCCTGACACATCTCTGTTAATTGACCATTGCTAATCTTTTAAATAGTCTCTGTGCTTTAAACTGTCCAAGTAGATGTTGAGACGAAGTGAAAGAATTAGTGTATTAGCGATGGAGAATAAAGGGGAAAAAAGGAAGATGAAAAAGCCGGGAGAGACTGAAGAGGTGTAATTCTCACCTGGGAGGAGACGAGACGCGTTTAATTACGCCTATGGTTCTGTTTAAAGCGGGTTGAGGATCAAGCCAAGGGCGAAGAAGGACGTTGTAACATATGGAAAGGGAAGGAAATATCAGGGGTACTAGAATACCCCAGGGGCCTCAGGGTAGCTCCATAATGCACGATATTGTGCTTGGAGTGACTCAGCGACCGGCTGTCTGTCCGTAGCTCATTAAAGGCGCACACGCTATCGCTAGCTTGGCGGATTGCTACGTCATAAATATAAAATGTATGTACATACATATAACCTACGTATTTATGTAAGTGGGTACTGTGCCGGGGACTTGAATGCGACTAGAGTTTTCGATTCCTCCCTTGTTTCCTTGACGTTCGTCAGCTCAAGCTTGGCTGTCACGCACTTAGCTCAATGTTGTTTTTATTACCGTTAGCATACAAAACATAACTGATACAATGGAACTAGAGTCAATGAACCAGTTTCCTAAATAAAATTTATCACGCTTAGTCTAGGCAGCTGATAGTTTTTTTCCCGAATAATTCCCAGACGCGATTTTTTTAAAAATAGCTTCTTGACGGGGTCCTGAATGACCTCTAAAAATTTGTAGAACAGATCGATTGTCAAAGGGTTTTTTTTTTAAAGAATTTTCAAAATTCACATTTGCGTGAACGGACCATTTCCATTGCGTTGTTAAAAAAAAAATCAAAAGAAAAAGAAAGTGCACACAAGTCTAAGAAAAACGAAAAAAAAACCTTCTATCTCTAATAGGTTTTGAGATACGGTAGTTTAAAAAAAAACCTTTTTTCTGAATTTCGTCGAAAAATCACTACTTTTTATAACTTTGTGTGCACCATCTGACCGAATGATTTTACAAAAAAATGTTCAACAGAAGAGTGAAAATTCAAGTACTTATCTTTAATTTGCCACAAAGGACAGAGTGAAATGAAATGAAATGAAGTAAACCAAATTCTACGTAAATAAAAAAAGAGGGCCTTCTAGTCCTATTAGTTTGTGATTTGTGAACTTTCAAAAAGTCCCTTTTTTTGCATTTTTTTTACTAAAATCAGAAAAATTGTGTTTTTTAAAAATACCTCGTTTCCTGTTGATCCTCCGATTAAAGATCGAGGAAGTAAATTAAAGCAGACTCAATTTTGCGTAAAATGGGATAAAATAAAGTGTCCTAGCCCTAATAGGTCACAAGTTATGATCCTGGAAAGTGGACCCTTTTTGCATATATTTTGCATATATAACATATGGGGCAAGTTCGGCCATATTTGAACATTTTTATGCAAATTAAGTGATTAGCACTAATTCACAGTGAGCCAGAAGAGTCCAAAAAGCGTCCAAAAATCAGGATCACGGTTTGCATATAACAATTATATAATTATTTTCTAGATATGTACATGGAAACAAAAATTCTTAAGGCTGACGATAATTTATAGGTTTTCAAACTGTCCAAAAGTTAAAAATGTCTTATAACCAACACGAACATGAATTTCAAAAATGCTTAATTATTTTTAAATTTTGGTATTAATTCCTACTAATATATTGGAGCGCATGATGCAGAGTGGTCCCAAAGCCGATAAAAGCTGGCCAAAATTTAAAAAAAAGTTTTAAATTTAAAAAATTATACATCCAAAATAATTAAGAACTGCCTGACAACTTAAAGTTGAACAATATAAAAGTCTTCTCATCGCAACGATTTCTTACAATATTTTAACAGATGCTATGATTAAATTAACACACAAATAATGAAAACAATTATATATACAGTCACTTTCATATTAAAACTAACAGAAAACAATAATAAAAATCAAATATTTTCTTAAAATTTATTTCTTTTCTAAATAAATTTTTATACATCTAACAATCCAAAAAATTTTTCATTGTCAATGAATATCTAATTTGCATCACCTAACATCAGGCCTAGTCAAGCGCAAAGTTGTTCTGAAACTTCTTAGTAAATAATTTGTGAAAAAATTGGCTGCATATACTTCCATACCTTCAATTGGGAATCAATTTTTTATTAAAAATTACGTATATGGGGCATTATTTCTCAAGTGTACCCACCTCAAAAAATTAATTTCTCCGATCGGGCTCAAATTTACAAAAAGTTTAGTCCTATTAGATGGCACTTCAAAAAAGAAAGATTGATCAGTTTGGTCAAAAACTCGCGGAAGTAGAGGGGGTGAAATTTTTGTACTCTGCGCAAAGAGCCTCTATTTCGGATATAAATATCTTTTTATGTATGGCATATAAAACATTTTGACCCAAACGTTTTCGATAGATTTTTTCACAACCTTTCGAATGAAATAATAAAAATTTTGAAAAATTCAAAATTGAGCCATCATTTTTGAAAATCAAAAATATTTTTGATTTTTTTCAAGTTCGACCTTGTTTTTCTTTTTTTTTAAACTAAAAATAAAACTTGAAATACTTACTTTCAGATGCTTGAATAGCAAAATGTCATTTTCTGTTGTTTTTGAAAAATTGAATTTTAAGTAACCTCGTAAATTCAAAAAATTTTTCCTATGCGCGAAAACAATTCAGAAAATTTTTTGCATGTAAGTTTTTGATAAAAAACAAAATTCTATAAACCGAAATTTAAAAAAATTTTTTTTGTTTATTTTAGAATTTTTTGAAAATTTTCAAAAATGAAATTTTTGAATTTAGTTAATTGCGCATTTTAATGTGCATTTCACATGTAATGTGCATAAACGTGCATAAGTATAAATGTATTTGTACATTAAAAATGCGCAATTAATAAAATTAAAAGAATTTTATTTTTGAAAATTTTCAAAAAATTCAAAAATCAACAAAAATTTTTTTTTTAATTTCTGTTTTTAGAATATTGTTTCTTATTAAAAACTGTACATGCAAAATATTTTCCGAATTTTTTTCGCGCATAGGAAAATTTTTTTGAATTTGTCAAATTACTTAAAATTCAATTTTTCGAAAACAACAAAAAACGACATTTTGCTATTTAAGGATCTGAAATTAAACATTTCAAGCTTTATTTTTAGTTTAAAAAAAAGATAAAAAGAATCGAACTTAAAAAAAGTCAAAAATATTTTTGATTCTCAAAAATGATGGCTAAATTTTGAATTCTTCAAAATTTTTTATATTTCATTCGAAAGATTAGGAAAAAATCTTTCAGAAACGTTGAAGTCAAAATGTTTTATATGCCATATATAAAAAGATATTTATATCCGAAATAGAGGCTCTCTGCCCAAAGTACAAAAATTTCACCCCCTCTTCCTCGGCGAGTTTTTGACAAAACTGATCAATCTTTTTTTTTTGAAGTGCCATTTAATAGGATTAAACTTTTTTTAAATTTGAGCCTGATCGGATAAATTCATTTTCTGGGGTGGGTACACTTGAGAAATAATGCCCCATATCTATATTAACCCTGTCCGAAAAAGCCGACCAAAACTCCAAAAATGATCCTATCTGTATGAAAGTCACTGTATAGGGGATTCTTGCGATGCTGATTTCAAATTCGAAATCATACCGTTTAAAAACAAAATGGCGACTCCAATATGGCGCCAAAAACCTCGAAAAATGATCTGAACTGAATGAAATTTATTGTACAAGGGTTTTCTGGGCAGCTTATTTTAAATTTGAAATGCAGATTTTCTAAAAAAATGCCCGTTCCAAAATGTTTAAACAATTGAAGGTTTTCGTTCTTTTTTCTTATTAAACTCAATATAATAGGTACGAGAATTTCTACTGGAAGTCCTACAATTGCTTGAACTGGATGAGGATGAAATGGAACAAGACATAAATGAGTCTGATCATGAAACAGACATCGAGGATGACTACGATTCTTCCTTCTCGAATAACTAGATTTTAACCTATTTTATATAAAATATTTTAGCTGTGTCAACGACCAAACTTCATATATTTAAAAAAAACGAATCTTTGTAAATATTTTATTAAAAATCAACATTGAGCAGCAGACAGTTCCTATTAAATGAAAAATTGATTTTATTGACTTCAGACAATTTTTCTAGTTTTTGGGCGCCATATTGGAGCCGTCATTTTGTTTTTAAAATTTTGAATTTTGAATTTGAAATCAGCAGCCAAAAAAACCCCTACACAGTAAATTTCATTCATATCGGACAATTTTAGTTTTTGGGCGTCGTATTGAAGCCGTCATTTTGTTTTTGAAATTTTGGATTTCAAATTTAAAAACAGCAGCCCAAAAAACCCCTGTGCGGTAAATTTTCTTCTATAATCCGACAATTTTTCTAGTCTTTTTGGCGCCATATTGTAGCCGCTATTTTGTTTTTGAAATTTTGGATTTCAAATTTGAAATCAGCAGCCTAAAAAAACGCCTATACAGTTAACTTCATTCAAGTCGGACAATTTTTCTAGAATTTGGACGCCATATTGGAGCCGCCATTTTGTTTTTGAAATTTTAAATCTCGAGTTTGAAATTAGCAGCCCAAAAAACCTCTATACAGTAAATATAATTCAGATCGGATCACTTTTTGAATTTTGGCCAGCCTTTATCGGCTTTGGGACCACTGCGTAATTGCAAGTAGATAATAAATACCTTTTTATTGATAAACAATTAAATGTTTATAATAAAATCATTTAAACAACTTTTTTAGTACTCTTTCTGTTTTTCAGTACTTTTGCGGCAAAAAATTATTATAATTTATTATAAATATGTAATATGCCTTTTGTTATTATTAAACAAATAATTGTTTTTTAAAAATTATTTAAACACCTGTTTTTAGTACTTTTTGACCGCTTTTGAGTACATATGAGGCATAAAGTTATAGTAATATATTATAAATCTACAAAACGCCTTTTCTTATTGATAAACAAGCAATTTTTTATTAAAACAATATCATTTAGAAAAACATGTTTTTTGTACTTTTCATCCTTTTTTCAGTACTTTTATGGCAAAAAAGTTATTTTTTGATATATATCGGATGTGCCTCATCTTAATAATAAAAAAGTCATTGTAAAATAGTCATTATAACTGATAACAAAATATTTTTCTCAATTGTAATTCGTCCTGAATGTCGTAAAATGTATTGAATAATACTTTTTTTATTAGCACTTCAGTAACTAATTAACTTATTAATTAATTTATAAATAATTTTGTTATAAACAATTAATTTTTTATTAATAACAAAAGGCATATTACATATTTATATTAAATTATAATAACTTTTTTGTCGCAAATGTACTGAAAAATGGTAAAAAAGTACTAAAAACAGGTGTTTAAATGATTTTGTTATACACAATTGATTGTTTATCAATAAAAAGGTGTGTATTATTCACTTTCAATTAGTGCTAATCTCTTAATTTACATAAAAATGTTCAATTATGGCCGGACTTTCCCCGTATGTTACACTCAGGTGATTATATGCAAAAAGGGTCCACTTTCCAGGGACTTAACTTGTGACCTGTTAGGGCTAGGACACTTTATTTTATCCCAATTTACGCAGAATTAAGTTTACTTTAATTTACTTCCTCGATCTTTAATCGAAGGATCAACAGGAAACGAGGTATTTTCAAAAAACACAATTTTTCTGATTTTAGTAAAAAAAAAATGCAAAAAAAGGGACTTTTTGAAAGTTCACAAATCACAAACTAATAGGACTAGAAGGCCCTCTTTTTTTATTTACGTAGAATTTGGTTTACTTCATTTCATCCTCTGGGATCACTATCATACTTTGTCCATGAAACGCCCTGTTTCGAAAAAACTCCGCAGGGGGAAATTGCCCTGAAAAATAGGAGGACTCTGTCCTTTGTGGCAAATTAAAGATAAGTACTTGAATTTTCACTCTTCTGTTGAACATTTTTTCGTAAAATTATTCTGTCAGATGGTACACACAAAGTTATAAAAAGTAGTGATTTTTCGACGAAATGCGGAAAAAAAGGTTTGTTTTGAAATTACCGCATCTCGAAGCCTATTAGAGATAGAAGGTTCTTTTTTTTGTTTTTCTTTTCTTTTCTCATGCTTTTTTACGACGTGCTGCCTGAACTAGCTCACGAATCACTTTTTTAATGAAGAATTATTATTTTGCAGTAGAAGCCATTTGAATTATTTTAAATACAAGACTTGAGGATATTAATTCGTTAGTTTTCAGTTAAGTAAATTTATCTTGAATTTACTGTGAATTCAGTTGACATCAGTGTCGAAAACTCTCCAGGAATTAAATTTGAATTCACATAAATTCAGTTGAACTCATCTTGAAATTGATTGAATTTATTTGTATTCAATCAATTTCAAATTCAAATTGATTGAAATTCAGTTGAATTCAGTGATCTAGGCTTGAGTCTTTTGCCTTTTACTAATATTTATTTATCATAAGTAAAAAATTCCTTGGTTCAAAATTTGACAGTAAATGAAAAGTGGTTGAAATTTCAAGAATTTTCTAAAATCCTCAAAATTTAACACTTTCAACTAATAACACTTCAGACTGCTACTCTACTTGTCACAAAAAAATGAAAGTTAATTTATCTTGCATGTAACTTTCTGGATGTTTTCAAAATTAACCTTCATATTAGGGTACAACCAACTTACTTCATTCCGTTTTTTAATTGCCTGTCATTTTAGTTTTTTTTTTTATGTAGTGCAGTATAGTAATAAATTGACCTCTGATTCGAAAGTAAAAAGATCGCAAGATAGATGAGTAAGCTGAAATAGCAAGTGATGTCGCTGGAGTGATGACAACCACTGAAAAGCGAAGACAATAAAAATAAACTATAAAATTAAACTAAAATTTTACGAATCTCTATGGCAACGGATTAAAGAAAGTCCGGACGAGGAATGCAATTTTCTGCGGCACTCCGGAACATTGCCACGATGGTAACAAGGGTGCGAGTGCTAGAGTCAATACTTTTTCCGGCCATCTTCGCCAACTTGGTTAATTCGCGCGCTGTATCGTTTTACGGTGATTGCGAGAGGCGATACTTGGATGCGCAAGCTAGGAAGTTTCGGCTGATATCTCGACCGATCGATGCTGCGATAACAAGACTGACGGCGATCGCAGTTACTTTAGCAAAGTACGACAGGTCGATTTAATCACAGCAGGTCGAAGGAAATATTGAGGCCCTTAAGCTTGAAACAAGCCACGAATACCACCAGTCTAACAATTTCGAAACTTGCGCGACAATCCATTGCGAGTTGACGAACTTGAGATTGTTCTGATCCCACGAATATCGATAGTTATTTCCAAACGAGGATTGTTAGGAAAGTATCTGATCTTATCTATCTCATTAAAGAAACATTCAAGGTTGTATAGGGTGGAGTAGATGTCATCTGATCACGGGAATTTTCATGCCGGAATGGGATTTGATCCTAATTCACACTGTGAAAAAAAAATGGGACGGTAATAAAATAATTTTGTTGAGCACTTTTTGTTGCCTCAATTAAATTTTTGTTGCTGAAACAACATTTCTTGATTGTGGAAAGACAAATTTTTGTTGACGGTACAAAATTATTTCTTTGCGTAAATTTGGTTGACCTAACAAATATTTTTTGGGACTACAAAAAAAATTTAGTTGACAGCACCAAACAATTTTTGCGCAAGCGTATTAATGCCAAGAAAAAGGTTTGACAGTTTTCTAAGATGGCGGAAACTAGGTACCATCATCACACGCGTCTTGTCATTTAATTTAAATTACTAATTTAATTATTTGTTCAATTAATGAATTATTAATTAATCTAAATTATTTAATCATAAATTAATAATAATAGAGTCGGAAGTTCTGCTAGAAATTTAAAAAGGTACTTTCCTAATGAAGTTTAAAAAGAACAATGTTTGAAAAAAGTTCATATGCTTTAAAATTTGACTTTAAAATATTATTTTCAGATAAATTTTAACCTGAAGAAGGCACAAAAATGTTGCCGAAACGTTGTTGTGAACATATTTTTATAATAAATGATCGTATGACCGATGATTTGAACTTGAAATTATTCTTAATTTCAAAGTTGGATTACTTTATCCTAATAAAGTTTGTCAGATAGTGCATTCTGGGAATATAAGTTGCCAAAAGAAATCTTCAGTAAATCGCCTTTTTTGTCGTTGTGCCACATAGGAATGTGATAATTTCAGGTTCTTGTAACATAATTAAAAGCTGCTGTTACTTAAATGGTTTAATTTAATTTATATGCAGTCAGAGTAGGCTTTATTAATTTGTGAATAACTTTTGAGAACTTCTGGCTCTTTCCTAACTCAGAAAAAATTTCGTTTGATTTAACCAAAATTTTGTTGAATCAACCAAATAAATGCATTGCTATATGGTCACCCAAAATTTTGGTTGAACCAAACAAAGTTTTAGTTCATATTTGGTTCATCCAACGAAATTTTCTGGTCCAAAATTTTTTTATCAAAAGTGTATTAGATTAAACCAAACTTTGATTCAAATAAAATAAATATTTATTTTAATCAACCAAAATTTGTTTCGAATAACCAAATATTTGTTTCTATTCAAAGAAACAGTGTGTTTGATTCAAATAAAAATTTTTTCTGAGTGGACGCGTTGAATGTCGCTAAACATTGATTATAGTTGTTTTTCAGGAGTTTCATTTTGCTTATACTATTGCACAATAACATTTCACTGTTGTAAATAAAAATTATCATTAATCCATGTTCATGATAGTTTTCATTTGCAACAGTAAAATATTTTTACGCGAGGAAAGAAAACATAACGTAATTTACCTTTGCAATAATAACAGAATCTTGCTTACAAATTAGCTTTTTTAGTCTAACCAAAATTTTGTTAGATCAACATAATAATTACCTTACAAAAATAATTACCTTATCAACTATCCTTCCAAACCATTTTGTATACTTAGAAAAATTGTTTGTTTCGACTTTAAAATTATTTGGTTGGGTCAACCAGAAAATTCAGGAAAAAAATGCGGTTGTCCCAACAAAATACTTTTGTCGAGCCTATATTAAATAAATTTTTTTGTTGGGACAACCAAATTTTTATTCGAGCCACCAAACACTTTTCTCAGTGCAGGATATATGATTGTTGGGAAGTGAGAAAAAATCTCACCGAATATTTTTTGAAAATTCGAAAAAATGGTTTCGAAAAACTTTAAGTTGTTGTGCAACTTTTTAAAAAAAATGATATATCTTTAGTTTTAATTTTAGGCATCCGAATTCACTTGTTTCAAAACACATTTCAAAATTTGAAAAAAGCAAAGCAATAAAATAACTTTTGAAAATTTTGTAGAAAGAATAAAAATGAAAAATGCGTTCCCCAAAAATGTCATTTTTGATTTTTTTTCACAGAAGGAAGTATAAGTGTGCTCTATAAGCCCTGCAGTTATTGGAGTGGGTTTGCCAATGGTTTTCGAGAAAAAAATCAAAGGTCGACCTTGTTGGCAACGGGCGGTGCGGTAGGGCTGAAATGTGTACGGACAAACTGATTTTCGGACCACAATAATTTTCATCCGATTTAAATGTTTCTTTTCTTAAATCAAAGTTAATAAAATTCTGCAAACATCTTTCTCAGCCGAATTTTGAAAAAAGTTTTTAGTGTTTTTTTATTTCATAAACAAAATGACAAAAAAATTCTGATTTTTGTAAAGTACCATTTTTTAAATAAAATTTTAAACAGTGTTTAGTTACTTAACTTCAACTAAAGTTTAACAATTTACAGCCAAAAAAAGTTTTTCTGAGTTGGATTAATGAAAATTAATAAATAATTTTTTACGTCATAAACAAATTTTATAAATAATAATTATCCTTCAGCTATTTGTGATGAAATCACTGCATTTCATCGGATTATTGTTTATAAAGATTGTCTATTACATGAAGAATAATTTATTAATTTTCATTAAGAACGAAACTTTCTCTGTCTATAAATTCTTAAAACTTAGTTGGAATTAAGTGACCAAACACTTGAAATCTCCACGAATACATTTTCATCTACCTATTTGTTATTTCAAATTCAATAAATTTTTAAACTTCTACAGTCCTACTGGTCAACATTTCTGAATGGTTCTTTCATTGACTCTAGATATTTTGGAAAGAATCAAAATATTTTATAAAAAAATGGAACACTTCAAAATTCAAAAAATTTTTTTCCCATTTTGTTTATTACATAAAGAAATATTTAAAACTTTTTTCGAAAACCATCGACAAACCCACTCCAATACTTTCATAGAGCACACTTATACCTCCCTCTATAAAAAATAATCAAAAAAATAAAAAATGACATTTTTTGGTAAACGCATTTTTCATTTTTATTTTTTCACAAAATTTTAAAAATTATTTTATTTATTTATTTATTTTTAATGTGAAAATGTCTCTTAAAACAAGTAAATTCAGGCGCTAAACAGTTAAATCGGTCAATTAAAAGATATATCTTCTTACATTCTCATCAGAGAAGGTATTAAATTTGTGTAAAATTTGACCCCCCTTCAAGTTTTTGTCAAATGTCTAGGTTTTGAGACACCCTCACCCCAAAAAAATGGTTTTCGCGAATGTGTCTGTCTGGCTGTGTGTCTGTCTGTAGATTTTTTTTTGTAAGCACGATAACTTTCGAAAGAATTGACAGATTGGATTCGCCTTTGGTATACTCTTTTACTGTCCTAAAATGAAGGTCAAGTTCGTTAGCCAGCCATTTTGAATAAAAATTCAAAAAGTTACAGCATTTTGAAAATTTTTGAGACCACTTTTTTTGCAATTTACAACTTATATATACGGATATTCATAGTACTTAGAAATAAGAACAATTTATCTTTATGACATTTTTCGATAAAATGAAAATTATCAGACTTATAGCGTTTTTAAAATTCAAAAAATCAAGAGAATATGAAGATTTTAAGCCAAACAACGCACGATATGAAAGAAAGTCAAGAAAAGAAAAACATTGCTTTTTGAAAGCTCTACAAGATTGGGATAACGTTTTGAATTTTTAAAAGAAATCAAAAATTCAAATTTTCCCGCCATAAAACGTGAGATATGAAAAAATATTCAATATAAAAATTATTGGTCTTAAAGAGATCTACAAAT
>JBAGKK010517516.1:0-13490 GCA_037177015.1 Euceroptres primus
GGATAATTTAAAAAAAGATTTGGTAGAACTAGGATATGATTATAATGAGTGGATGGATGATGCACAGGATAGAGACGAGTGGCTGTCTCGGGTAGATGAGGCAATGAACTTTTGAGTTCCAAATGCTGATAAATAATAATAATAGTATATTATGCATCACAGGGGGAGGGAGTCGAAAAGACCAATATCCCCCATGGTGCATACGACATCTTATATAACAAAGGCATGTATATGGCCGTGTTTATGTATATCTATGCCTTCAATAATGATGACGCAATAGGTATATAATGACCATTACATAGCTTTGAGCTGAAAAGCGATATTAATTATTAATTATAATGTAAAAATTATTTATTTATTTTACTATATTTTTTTATTTTATTATAATTATATTATTTATGTTCCTATTTTTATTATTTGCGTTCAATGGTAAGAAGGGTAACGTCACGGAGTAGTGCGGAAATGATTCACCAGACCTCTGCCCATTGCAACTTCTATCCTTCATACCTCGAAAGCGGAAAAAAATAATTTGTCAAACGAACGGAAAAACGGACGCCGTTTAGCAAAATAAATTGACACGCTCTTTCGCCTATCATAATAAGGAAAGTCTTCTAATTTGCTCTAATAGAGCGGGAGTTTTTTGAGAGTGTCGTTGTTCAGTGGAAAAAATATTTTTCAAATGTGACTTGTCTGACCTTGAACCATCTATCATCTCATAAGTCTGCTGCTGCTGTTGCACTTTTCTATACTTTGGAAAATCATTTTTCCTTCTTTCATCAAGAAAAGCGGATGTTTCACAAAATGATATAGACTCCGAGATCACGACAAACCTCATCTGCTTGTTAAGGGTATACGTTAAACGACTTTAAAAATGGCCGACTGGCTCCGCAATTTTTCGAAGTCCAAACCCCCAATTTTTCCGGCACTGAAAAATGTGTTTATTTAATTTTAATTTTTATTGAGATGAAATTCAATTATACTAACGGATACTGTCGTGGTTCCACAGGGGATAAAATTTTGTAAGTTGTTGATGGGACAAAGTTTTGACTGAAAGTATTTCAAAAATTCTAAGGAAGCAGACGGAAATTTAGAAAGAAATGATCGATAGGAGAAGCAACACTTGACAGAAATATATTTTCTGCACAACACCGATACTTTTAAGGAAACCGGAGGCCAGAGTCAAAATTCAAAGACTTTATTCTTTCTTATGGTAATATGAATTTGGTTATTTGTTGCGATAAACGGCATCAAAATCGAATCTTGGGAAGTCATAATCCAGCAGAAGAGAGATCGAAAATCTGACGTCTGAATTCATTCGAAGCAGACGAAGCTTGATCCCGCTTGCAAACAATGTATTTTAACTCATAACACCGACACTTTTGACGAAATCAGAGGGCAGAGCCGAAATTCGAAGACTTTATTCTTCATGATGATAATAAGAATTTGGCCATTTGTTGGGATAAACAACGTCGAAATCAAATAATAGGAAGTCAATACTTGAACGCGCTCATATGTCCATGGCGAGAGTGTCTTTCAATTGGTCTGATGGCTCAGTCGGTAGCTTGCTTGGCTTATAGGTGGAAGGCCCCGCGTTCGATTCTCGCTACCCACATATTTTTTTCATTGTATTTAATTATATGCTTATTTATTTAATTCTTTGTAAAGTTTATTAAAATTAGATACATATTATAATTTTTAACAATTGTTTTTGATTAAAAATTCGCTTTTTCGGAGGTTCATCATTTTTCTTCTCAAGAAGTATTCTTTATATGTATGAAAATTAGTTATAAGCATTTGTAAGCATATATATTTTTTATTGAAAGTATGAACGTAATCATTTAAACAAGTTTTGATTTATAATATTTATAGTATTATTATATATTATTATAATATATAATATGATATATGTTACTGACAATTTGCGTATTTCTGACTTTATTTCAGAGAGTGGTACAGATATTTTGTAGCAAAATTTCTTTGAAAATTTTATTGAAAATTTCATCTCATTATTTTTTATTTATATAATGGCTAAATTAGCGCATATAATATAATAATATATAATAATACTATAATGATTAATACTCAAAACTTGTTCAAAAGACTACGTTCATACTTTCAATAAAAAATGTAAATGCTTACAAATGCTTATAAATAATTTTCATACATATAAAGAATACTTTTTGAGAAGGAAAATGGTAAACCTCTAAAAAAGGGAATTTTCAATCAAAAACAATTGTTAAAAATTATAATATGTACATAATTTTAATAAATTTGACAAAGAATTAAATAAATAAGCGTGTGTCACGTCCGGCCTCCGCGACTACTGTTATTATTATTACCATTATTAATATTAGAACTATTATTGTCAATACCATGCTCTACTTTTCCACATATTTGTATTTACTCCATCACATTTGTATTTGTAGTGACTATGACTCGTTATCTGTTACACGGAATGCGACAAGCAGCAACCGGTAGCATGCGGCAGCATTTAAGATTCACATTCCCTTTGTCGGCACACTTAAGGAAGTGACGGTGGTCGGACCCCTCAAGGCCCAGACAATCAGGAGGAACAAAAGTTTGACCATTTCTAAATTTTGAACTAACGTAGATGTCATAGACTTTGAACATTTTGTTACTGAGGGTGCATGCTAACGAAATGCCCAAAAGTCTACCGTGGGTTTGGGTATAAGCAGCGGGTCTAGCACCCAAGGATCAGTTCGAATACCAGAGCTCATCACGTGCGTCGGGTCACTCGTAGGAACCGGAAGTTTGACCTTTAAATTCTAAATCTTTGTCAGTCTGAACCAACTCTGCCTACGCTGAATCTCTGTGTGCTGGAAGTTTGTAAAAGCGAGTCAGTTCAAATTCATATAAGTGAAATTCATACTTGGAGAGGATTATTATCGATCAGTGATGATTGATTGTTGTGTCATCGGAACCTCAGCGGAACCTCAGCCAGACGGTTTCCGCCAAGTAATTCAACACAGAAGTTCTTAAGCACCAGAGCCGAACAGGTTCAAATCTTGTGGACCATCTACCCAAGGTTCCATATTCAAACATTCCAATTCAACAACCCACTGACCACCAACGCACTCAAAACATCAGATAAATCCGCTAAGTCTTATTTCTAAAAGTGACTTTTCAAATCTTTCCTAAGAGTTCAGTAACTCAACGGTTTCCTTTATTTTAAGGTTCGGATCAGAGACGAGACCAGCTTGAGAAGAGGAATCGCTGCCAGTGCTGTCAAGTCACAGAAAATCGAGTCACATCACCAAATCCAATTTAACTTCTTAAACAATTTTAATTTTAATAATTAATTCCATTTTAAAGTGTATCTCACATCTTATATTCATTTGGCTTGTCTTCGTCCCTCGATTAGTTTTCTTATAAGACTAATCTAAATCGAAGAACTTTAGGGATCGTTAATTCTGTGATCAAGTTCGATTAATTGGATACTAGACTTACTAGGTAGGGCGACACACATATAGTTAAATAGCAGTCTTCCACCCATAAGCCAAACAAGCTACCGCCTGAACCATCAGACCAATTGAAAGACAATCTCGCCATGAACATATGGGCTCGTTCAATAATAGTATTGACTTCCTAATATTCAATTTTGACGCCATTTATCCCAACAAATGACCTAATTTTTATTATCATAATGAATAATAATGTCTTAAAATTTTAGCTTTGCCCTCCGATTTCGTTAAAAGTGTCGGTGTTGTGAGTGAAAATACATTGTTTGCAAGTGTGATCAAGTTTACTGTGCTTCAAATGAATTCAGACGTCAAATTTTAGATCTCTCTTCTGCTGGATTATGACTTCCCAAGATTCGATTTTGACGCCGTTTATTCTTATCACCATATTCTTATCACCATAAGAAAGAATAAAGTTTTTGAATTTTTTCTCGGCCCTCCGATTTCGTCAAAAGTGTTGGTGTTGAGCAGAAAATATATTTCTGTCGAGTGTTACTTCTCCTATCGACCATCACTTTTTAAATTTTCGTGTGCTTGCTCGGAATTTATGAAATACTTTCAGTCTAAACTTTTTCCCATCAACAATTTACAAAATTTTATTGACTGCGGGACGTCGACAGTACCCGTAAGTGTTACGAGCGGTTCGGACAGGCAAGTTTGGTTTTAAAATTTGAACAGCGTTAGAGCCACATGGTGCGAGAATTCTTTCGCATTATGTCGCTTTGACGCCTTGATTCCAGGTAATTTATGAGCTCCGGAAACCAAGTGCAACTTGAGCCGATGCGATAAAAACTGGCAACTCAGTAACTTTGGCTGCTCGAATGAAATTCCATAGCTTCTCGATGAAAGAAAATAATTCTATCGACCAAGAATTATTATTTTATGCTAAAGTCTAAAGTGCATTAGAACTTTAATATTCCGTCTTAATTATTTAATGTTTTCTCTTAGGAACTGTCATTAATTATATTTTAATATGTAAATAAAAATTGATTATCACAATGATACATTGTAAGAATGCACCTACATGTATTTTGTATGTAATTACGTGAAGATGGATGTGAAAGAGAAAGAGAAAAGAGAGCATAAATCTCTTGGAGAATGGAGGTGAGAAGGAATCAGATTGATTCAGGGATGACTCGCTCGCCGTGGATATCGCGGCTGGCTCTCGTCGATCCTTGTACCTATGTTTCCCAGATACCCTCTTCGCTCCATTCCTCGCCATAAAGTCGACCATGCTTTTTGGACAGCTGACGTTTAAAACAACAACACGAGCTGTACCAATTTGGGACATAAAAATTCTACCGGTATTTTCCCAAATTAAAATGAAAGGAAATATTCAACCTTTTTGAAATCATAAGGTAGAGTAATCCGAATTTACGGATATTATCTAAGTACTCTAGCACAAATTCTGAATTATTTTAGAATAATAAAATAAGGTATTTAGAAGTTATTAGTTAATAACTCCAAAATATTGAACGCTGCTTTGATTCTAAAAAACTGAGAATCAAGCAGAAATAAGTCAGGCGACATTCCTCTGAGCAAAATTCGCTTAGAGACAGTGTATGGTAACACCTCACAATTTCCTGCCTTCTACTCCTATTACCTATGTCCAATCAAAATTCCCTTATCTCAGCAACAACTCCTACTGATTTCAACTTGCGATGTGCCGTCCAGGCCCATCGAAGTGAATCAAAATTCGCAGTTCGTCGAGTCGTCTCGAGGAGTAAAGAAGCTCCAAAACGGTAGATTCATCTGTCCGTCCGTGGGTCCGGAACTTTAATCTAAAAAATTTGATTTTGCAAATCGGGATAGTCTATCTCTGTGCGTTGAAACACGCCTAGAGATTGTAAAGTGTGCTCTCCAGGGGCACTTCTAAATAGTTATTGGACGGACGTAAAACAATTAAATCTCTCATCGGGTGGGAGCCAACCGGAAGGTTGCGGACGATTGAGGGGTAACAAATTCATTTTCGAACCGCGGAATTTTCCTCGGTAATAAGGAATTTGTCATCGGCGTACACTTATGCAACTCAATCTCTACTTGCTAGTTTAAAATCGAAAGCGAGCAAGCCCGTTATCCAAGGATCAAGGATCCTCCCCAATCTGGTACCGGTAAAAAGTAAGTGAAGATTCGTGAGAAAGGACTAGAGTGATCAAGGGTGGCAAAACGATGCAAATTCCAGCCCAACTCGGGAAACTAGACGCCGAAGGAAATCCTCCATTACAACTCCATTCCTCCAAGCTGGTAGTATAAGGCAGAAGTAAGGATATCTAGGATAAGGTAAACAACAAAAATGTATCGTTCTAAGTAGTATTTTTCAAGCACAGGTGCTAATTTCTTGTGTTATCGAATTTCTAAATTTATATCCTTCGGGTCCCTGACTATCAAATAAATGCCTACCTAACTTGAGATTTTTGGGACTAAAGTAGTCGTTTCTTTTCTTGCTTTCAACCTTCATTTCAAAATTCTTAAAGTCAAAAGAAAGTATAAAAATAGCTGTAAGGTGACAGTGAACCGTCAAGTCTCTAGGGACTCGGCAGCTTTGTAGCCACCGGGACAACCAAAATTAATTATTTTAATTAATATTGCTTGTTCGTGACAAGCTGATGGTGACAGCGGTGGGATTTCCCTCGTGTTGTCGCCAGCCACACTATTTATACGCATTTTTGACGTTTTCATTCTTTTTTGGAAAAATTTCAACTTTTAAAATTTGCAACTTTGTGACTTTAGGGTTGAAACGTGTTTAGAATCATCTTGTTGTGTCCCCTTCTTTACAAATTGTCTATTTATCAATTGTCACTTTATTATGAAGTGTTGAAATCTCTCCGATACCTCTAAAAGCAGGAAAAGAAATAATAAAGGTATTGCAGAATTATTCAGGGGTTTTAGCTTGAGCCTAACTTGATTAATTCTAAACGTAATACCCATTATTGTTCATTTCATCTTTGAAAGGTAGGACAGATTGATCCGGAGTTTGAGCTTGAGCCTAACTTGGTTAATCCATCGTCAGTGAGATTCCTGCTTCATAATAAAGGTCAGTCATCTGTTGAATAAAGTAAAAGATTAAAATTGAAATTGTTGAGCCGCTCAGCACGATAATTGAAATTTTAGAAATCCGTAACTTTGAGCCTCTCGGCACGATATTATGGATTCGAAACAATTTTAATAATTTCATTGAGTAAGTAAAATAAAAATTGAAACGGATTGCAATCGTCGAGCCGCACGGCACGACGATTGAGATCCCATAATTCAACAACATTGAGCCGCTCGGCACGATATTGTGGATTCGTAGGAATTTTTATTTTTAGTATTTGAGATTCCAAAACTAAAGAAAAACGACTTTAATTTATTGATCCGACCGGCACGAGAAACAAAATTCCAGTATTCACTAATTTTGTCCATCTAGACGATATAATAATCTATTCAGAAACCCTCGAGGAACATGAGGTTCGAGCTAGACGACTGTTTACTTGCCTCAGAGAAGCTAACTTGAAGCTTCAACCCGAAAAGTGCGATTTCCTAAGGATTAAAGTAGCCTACCTAGGACACTTGATAGGAGTTGATGAAGTGAGACCAAATCCTGCCAAAGTCTCGGCAATTAGGATTTTTCCTCGCCCTACCACTGTCAAAGCCATTCGTTAATTCTTGGGACTTACAGACTACTACCGAATGTTCATAAGGAACTGTGCTAAGTTAGCTAGTCCCATAACCAAGCTTTTGAAGAAAGATACTGTATGGGGCAAAGAAGAAGTATTCGCAAACTCCGGAAATATCTCTGCAGCGAACCTTTACTGCAATTCCCAGACTTTGACAAGGTCTCCAAACTAACGACTGATGCTTCCGAACATGTGGTCGGAGCTATTCTGACCCAAGAGAAAGATGGAATGGACATGCCCATTGCCTATTTCTCGAAGGTTATGAATGCTTGCGAACAAAAGTATCCCAAAGCCGAAAGAGAATGTCTTGCAATACTTTATGTGATCGCGAATAGGTTTAAATAGTATAATTGCTTTGAACATGGACAAATAAAAGTAGATAAATGTTAATTTTTTCGAATATTTATTTCCTCCAATATACTTCATTGTACATAAAGTACACATAAGGTACTAGTAAAAACATGAACAAAATATAAATATATAAATACAAAATATAAATTATAAAGTAGATTGTAATTAAAAAATAATTTATTGCAGCGTGCATTACAATTAAAAATTTGGAAAAAAAATTAATTTTAAAAGCTTCAATTGCTAAAATAAATAATGTTCGAACTCCTGAACATTATTTCGAATTTGCACCTGCAACATGAGGTACAGTTGTTATACGTGTCGCGATAGAACGTTAGCATTTTTTAAATACTATCGTTTTTCGACGACGTTTTGCTTGCAGTTTTCTAGTTTGGTGCAAGAAGCATGTTCAAACTTGCATTTTACCAGAACCAGTGAAAGCGGAAGAGCCTAAGTGCTTGCAGATGTGGACGAGCAACAAGGCTCTTCAGTCGCTCTTGCTCTCACTGTCTCCCTCGCACGCACCATAGCCTCTCTCCCTCGCTCTAATGGCCTACCGTTCTATGCAAGGTCAAGCCTAGTCCAAGTATCTCCTATTATGAAAAAACCTTCTAGAAGCATCTAGCAAGGCCCAGCATCTTGAGAGAAACTAGAGGGGAGACAACCCTTACCACGACCTCGTCGTGGGGGCCTAAGGCTGTTAAAAGGACTAGCTCCTTGCACCGGAGGACAGTTAGTCACAAGCTTCTAGCCTCGCCACGACATCCGACCTCGCGCTCCGGGTACATTCTATTTCCTCACTTTTCCGGAAGAGCCGATAGGAGTTTCCAAGTTCCTTTTTCCTTCCAGAAGGTCCTCCGGGTACCTTCTATTTCCTTACTTTTCCGGAAGAGCCGAAAGGAGCTTCTAAGTCCCTCTTTCCTTCCAGAAGGTCCGCCGGGTACCTTCTATTTCCTGACTTTTCCGGAAGAGCCGAAAGGTGCTTCCAAGACCCTCTTTCCTTCTAGAAGGTCCTCCGGGTACATTCTATTTCCTCACTTTTCCGGATAAGCCGAAAGCAGCTTCCAAGTACCCCTGCCCTTCCAGAAGATCCTCCGAGCATCTTCTACCTCCCAACTTGCCAGGAGGCTCCTTGCGAGCCTCGCATCTTCCGTACACAAAGATGAACAACATAACGACCACAGCCAACCCATTAGCAAGAGGAGCTCTAACAAAGCCTTTGGTCGTTAAAAGTATACTATTATGAATGCAAATTGAAATAATGTTCAAAGCTTCGAACATTATTTCAACGCATGGACGCACAGCCAATCGTTGTACTTATTCCTAGTAAAAACATACAAAATATTATTAATGAGTGTTGTAAAAATGTTATGCATAACGCATTATAAAGCACATTAAAATTGAAAATTTTGAAAAAAACATTAATTTCAAAAGCTTTAATTGCTAAAAGAAATAATGTTCGAAGTTCTGAACATTATTTCGATATTATATTGCACCTGCAATATAAGGTACAGTCTTTGGTCGTTAAAACTACCATACTATGAATGCAAATTGAAATAATGTTCAAAGCTTCAAACATTATTTCAACGCATCTGCATAAACTGACTCTCCTCTGATGAAATAAAATTGGTATTAATAGCCGTAAAAGGCCAAAAACAATTAAAATTTATGTAATATACTAAAAACGACAAAAATAAATCAAATATAAGAAATAATGTTTGAAGTTTTACTTCCCGCCCTCTAACTGCTTTTGCAAAATCTCATTTTTCAGTTGTTTTTCTGATAAAGTGCTTTTAAGAATCTCCATTTCCATAGCAGCTTTTTCTGCCGACTGATTTTTAAAAATGTTTACATAATCAAGTTTGGCTTGAATTAATGCCTCATTTATGGAGCGTTTAGCACAACACTTATTGTACGGCTTTTTTTTGAAGCCGTTTGGCAACACTCTCGTCCAAACGTTGGAGCTCTTTCGCTTGTTCCGTATTTGTAGCTATTGCTACTGACGATGGCGCATCAAATTATATTGGAGTTGCCGCTGACGTTGATGGAACACACAATGCAGCACTTTTCTGCGTTTTGAGCATCATAGGATCCCAGTGCGACCAATCTATTTCCTGATCAGCGTAGTTGCCCAGTGTCTGAAATAAATAGAAATATTTATAATAATACCGATGATTATTGTAATTTTCCTGAATAAAACCAGATATGGAATAAGGCTAACCTCATTTTCTTCTGCTTCAGTTCCTTGCATTTCCTGTGTATCACCCGTCTCTCCAAAACTTCCAGTTACTTCATCATTATACACTGATTGAATAAAAAAATAAAATTAATTTTTGAATTAATTTTAATACTGCGTAAGTGCTTTCATATGCAAATTAACAATACAATAGAAAATTAACGTACTTGAGAGAGCATCGTCGTCGTAGATATTATCCATTGGCTATGCTGTACTACCAATGATTTCTCTTACTTGCGAATGAAACAGGTTTTCCTTCACTGGATTCCTTCCGCCTCCTGTTGATAATAATTTATTAAAAATTACAATTTGTAAATAATAATGTTTACAATTTTTATTTTACCTGCTTCAAATGGTTCCTGCCGCAAAGTGCTTAATTTCCTTCGGGTGTCGCGTTTTATATTCTCTCATAAAACTTTTATTTTGTTCGCAGGACGATGTTCGGGGTATAGGCTTTTTGCGTTGAAAACGCGACAAATTTCTTCCCGAGCTTGCAACTTCTGTTTACTACTTACAGCATCAGTTCTCTTGCATTCTACGATGCTTCTATACCTCTCCACGATCGGTAGAAGGGCCTGCTTTTCTGCAATTGTTAAATTTTTTTCTACTCTTTTTCTAAAAAATAAAATGACAGTTTTGAGGTTAAAAAAGTTCATAATCAACGCTAAAAAATACATATAATCTAACATATATAATCTAAATTGTATTCACGTCAACTAAATTTTGTGCCATATTAAAAAAAACACTTTTTTCAATTCATAACACTTTACTTTTAATTTTTTTAAATTACGATCTACAAATTGTGTCAACTTGGATACGTAATCGATTAAGCAACTACAAGCAACGCGCCAACGATGACGTCAGTGGTCTACTTTGAGCGCTTAAACAAGTTTTGTCACTCATCCAATCAGAAACGCCGTTACAATAGAAACTAGACTTATTGTGAACAGAGTATACGGTTAACTAATCAGAGGTTATAAATTCATGGTGGAACGCATCGAAAGTTAACTTTGCGCAAAGAGCCTCTATTTCGGATATAAATATCTTTTTATGTATGGCATATAAAAAATTTTGACCCAAACGTTTTCGATAGATTTATTTATCAGTCTTTCGAATGAAATAAAAAAGGTTTTGAAAAATTCTAAATTTAGCAAATGTCGTTTTTGATTGTTTTTGAAAATTTAATTTTAAGTAACCTGGTAAATTCAAAAAATTTTTCCTATGCACGAAAAAAATTCGGAAAATTTTTTGCATGGTCAGTTTTTCATAACAAAGAATATTGTAAAAACAGAAATTCAGAAAAAAATTTTTGTTGATTTTAGAATTTTTTGAAATAACGTTTATACTTATTATATTAGGTACATTACATGTAAATTTCACATTAAAAATGCACATTTAACCAAATTCAAAAAATTTCATTTTTGAAAATTTTTCAAAAAATTCTAAAATCAACAATAATTTTTTTCTAATTTTCGTTTTTACAATATTGCTTGTTATCAAAAACTGTACATGCAAAAAGTTTACAGAATTTTTTTCGCGCATAGGAAAAATTTTTTGAATTTACCAGGCTACTTAAGATTCAATTTTTAAAAACCAACAATCAACGACATTTTGCTAGGTTAGCATCTCAAGCTTTATTTTTAGTTTTAAACAAAGAAAAATGGGTCGAACTTAAAAAAATTAATGAAAAATATTTTTGATTTTCAAAAATGATGGGTAAATTTTGAATTTTTTGAAATATTTTTTCTTTCATTCGAAAGATTGGAAAAAAATCTATCGAAAACGTTTGGGTCAAAATTTTTATGACATACATAAAAATATACTCATATTTGAAATAGAGGCTCTTTGCGCAAAGTACAAAAATTTCACCCCCTCTACCGCAGCGAGTTTTTAACCAAACTGATCAATCTTTATTCTTTTTAAATGCGATCTAATAGGACTAAACTTTTTGTAAATTTGAGCCAGATCTGAGAAATTTGGGCTGGGTACACTTCGGAAATAATGTCCCATATGTAAACGTGTTTTTTACAATCATTGGTATCAAATTCAATTTTAAAACAATTAACTTGGTGCTGATAAATGGGTGCCGGTTTCAGCAGCAAGCTCGTCAATCATTCATGTGGAGTTGTTCCTCTCCACTTTAGTATCTAAGTTTTAAAGAATTTCCCGTGTGCGTGACCCAGTGCATCTGGATAATCAATTCTGCGTTTGAAGTTGTTCTTCTTCGCTTTAGTATCTAAGTTTAAAAAAATTCCCCACAGATTAAGTTTCTACCTACCTGCTGCATGACCCAGTGCACTTGGATCGTCAGTTCTGCGCTTGGAGTTGTTCTTCTCCACTTTAGTATTTAAATTTGAAAAAAATTCACCGTAGATTACGCTTTTAACTACCTGGCGCATGGCAGTGCACCAGGATCATCAATCATTATCTTAAAAACTATAGAAGCGTGTCCAAGACGAAAGTCGGTTAGCCGACTGAGTTATCAAAAAAGAGTACTTTTCTGTATAAGATCTTTTATGATTTTTTGTATGCAATAATTAATTTATATGAACTAATTAATGTTTGAAATCAAAAAATGCATTCACAATTGCATTTTTAAACAACTGCTATTATGCTCTACTAATAAAGTGGATAATTTTCAAAATTTGAATGGATTAAAACAATTTTGGTAGTTCAAATAATTGCAATAAAAATTAGTTGAAAATCGAAAACTGTAGATCTATTTTTTCTTCTGGAAAGTTGAACCGAACTGGGCGAGAATCAGGACAAAGAACGTCACTATGTAACATAGATTTTCCGTCACTTGGCACGACTGGCTGATTTACAGTCGAGCAAAAACCTATCTGGTAGATAGGTTTTTCGAAGTGGTTTTTCCGCAAACAGTCAACCCCCCAATACTAAAATTCGTGTAGATTTACCTTTTTGTAGTAGAGACTTTTTTCGACAGTATTTCTCCAGATTTCTAAAAGATCTGCGTAGATAGGTTAATTAGGGTCTAATTATCTCCGAATTTAATTAAAATCTATAATTACACTGTTTAAAAAAATGTGACCTATGGGCTCATGGAATTAAATATGTCATTTTCAGAGTATTCTTTTGTGCTGAATCCGAATCTGGCCTCCATTTCTCTGCAGCACGTCAGGATTTCCAGATTTTTTTGATCAAAATTTTTTTTCAAAAATTACAAATCAGGAGATAGAATTTTGTAAAAAATTTTTAAAATGAAAATCAATATATGATTTTGATGCATTTTTTAATGATAAATCCAACGGCGGGCTATTTTCTGTGATATCTTATACGGTTGCGGAGATAATATAGAAAAACTGATGAAAAACACGAAAAAAAGTGATTTTACAAAAAACTGCATATCTAGCTGAAAAAATTTTTTTGCTGATTGTTCCAGATGTCATTCTCTTCTTTTTTCAATGCCGAAGAAATTTAAAGAAAAATGAGGGTTCAGGCTATCACCGCGCCAAAGATACATGGCAGAGAAGTTGTCTCTTTCTAAGGAGATGCCAATTTGACGGCTTACACGTACTTGAAGCAAATCATTGTACTGCGTCTTCAAAATATCTGTTCTTAATGTTGTTAGCTCTTGTTGGAAAATGATGATAAATTGCTGCTTGCGATCAGAAACTTTTCCTCTTGCATGCTCGACGATATTGAGCATTGGGTTCATCAGTCATGAGATTCAAACAGTAGTCTGCTAAAGCGTTCACACTCCACTTACCTTTGTACCTCTTCTCGATTGTAGCGATATCTTGATGAAAT
>JBAGKK010517527.1:0-13490 GCA_037177015.1 Euceroptres primus
GCGACCGAGGCAGTAGCCCGTAGCAACGAGAGAGAAAGCGGGGTGAGGGAGAGAGAGGCGATCACTGAAGCAGTGGCCCGGAGCGCAAAGAGAGAAGACAGCGTAAGAGAAAGAGAGGCGACAAACGAGGCGGTAGCCCGGCGCACCGAGAGAGAAGACAGCCAAAAAAAGGGAGAGGGTAACCGCCATGAGGGGCGAAAGGAAAGAGAGTTTGGACACGGCGCACAGCCGGTCCCTCACCTAGCCATCCCCGGCCAGGGAAGCACCAGAACAAAGGGGAACCAGGATGATGGCGACGGCGCACAGTCGCACTGTCATGCGCCTACGCACCAGAGACGTGGTACTCAGCCGCGCTCTACCGCCACCGACGAATCCAGCCAGGGAATCACCAGAGCACAGGGGAACCAGGGTGATGGCAACGGCGCACAGCCGCACTGTCATGCGCATCCGCACACGAACCGTGGCACTCAGCCACGCTCCACCGCTACACCCACACACGGTGGCCAACCGGTTGTCCTCCAGACCAGGGGTACTCAACCCGAATTGCCACCGCACCATATAGCACCAGCGGCCCAGTTTGACGATAAGGAGTCGCGAACTGATGATGACCTCCGGGAAGAAGGTCATGTAACCATATCATGCGACGCAGGAATGCGCTACAAATTAAGGACAGGAAGGACGACCTACTACCGAGATGCTCGACCATATACACCTCGGAGGAGGCGTAATTAGGATTAAGTCGTGTGATTAGTTGTAGACTTCGGAATTAGGAGTAACTGTATATTGTTCATAGACTCTCTTAGGTTTAGATTAAACTATCAGAATAAGTAAACCGCCAGCCCAACAAGTGTCTTCCCGGGAGGGGGTGGAATTGTTATACGCGCTTAGCGGTAAACTACGAGGCCGCACAAAATTTCGATTCTTAAATAAAACTTTTGCCCCTCGCAAAAATTATTGAAGGTAATGGGCCAAACTGTCAATTTGCAAAAAAAATATTCTGCCATTTTTCTAGTGTAGTGCGAATTTTGATACTTTTTTGCATTTTCTGGCCCACTGTGCGTGTGGTGGGATCAGCTTCGCCTCGCCGGCTGGCACTCGCGGACGATCGCGCCGGATTTGAATTGGCGCACAAATTAAAACAACTTACAATATCTAAGCAATCAATTGATGTATCGAGAAGTTTTTTTTTTGTGGCTTACTTTCTGCGCTGGTTACAAATCTGTTGGTGGCTTCTTAAGAAAATTATATCTAATGCCTGCAATTTCAAACAATTTCATTTATCTTATTTAATTTTGCCATTAATTTATTGTTTATTGGATTTACTGTAACATATACCTTATTCTTTTGAAGATTTACATTTGAAAAATTACTTTCAGAAAAAAAGTTAAAAATGATTATAGAATTGTCTAATAGCCTTTCGTAATTTATGTTTTTTTTTTCAATCTTGAAAAATAAAGAATAGTTTGTGGGAAAAAAGTGCTATGTGTATTCTTTTTTCATTTGTTTTTGTTTATGTAACACTAAATTATTATTATACATTACAAATATCTGCAATATCTGCATATTGTTAAAGTCTTATACAAGTTAATTATACGATCTCGCTTTGCCGTCAAGTGTACCTGATAGTGCAACTCTCCTAGAGTCAAAAGAACCCAATTTGGTTGATACCCAATCGCTGAAAGCTAGATTAATAATACAGAAAAATAGACATTTTTTAAATAACAAATACATTTAAGGTACACGGTTTTTACTCTAAAGTAGTGATTTTTTGCTGAAAATCGAAAAAAATCGTTTTTTTTTAAATGACCATAGTTCGAATACTATCAAAGATAGAATGTTCATTTTTTTACGTTTTCTCAGAATTTTGTCCTTATTTTAGGAACACACCACGAAATGAAGCAATCTATGCAAAAAAATGTCTCATGAGAATTATTGGGACTCGAAAGTACCAGATACCTGGATTATTGGTTAATATTGAACTCTTTGGTGTCCAAAATTATTGATTTTTCAACATTTTGAGCTTTACAGTCCTGTTTGAAAATATCCTTGAAGAAATCCTCGTGTTACTTTTGGACAGACAAATTTTTCACACACGAAGAATATGAAAAATGCTCTTCTATCTCCTTGACGAATTTTGAAATCCTCGCATATTTCCTAGTGTACATCTTTTCCGGAATTAACGCACGAATTACCAGAGAGTGTCCGATAGTATAATGAAAAAGCAAGTTGAATTACCGAATTTGGAAAAGCGAGAAACCTTACGTATGAGTCAAAATTTCTCAACTGGTCACCTGATTTTCGACTTGATGTAGAAACTTGGAAATCTTTAATGAATGGAAAGCTTTTGACTATAAAGAAAAACCCCCCGACGGTTTTTATTAAATATCCATTTTTGAAGAAGTTCTCAAGCAATCAATAAAAAGTGAACTTTTTTTCAGAAATAATTACTCTTGAACTATTGCAGATTAAAGCCTAAAATTTTGTGTCAACATTACTTAGTAAAGGATTTATCCAACGATCATCATGTCAGATTGCTTAATTTTCGGTTTTTTAAAATAACAAATAAGTAAACAAATAATCATATTTATGTGTTCTACACACGTAAATTCGTAATTTTTCTTGTTGTTCTGTGCACAGGACGTTTACGAAATAGAATATGAAAAAAAATTCGGGTATTCGTCATTTTTAACAATAGAAAATAGATTTTTCTCGCGCGGCGCACGCCTTGCTAGCGCGCGCGTATCGGCACGAACTTGCACACATGGTACGCCGACGCAAAAAACAAATGAAAAACACGTGTTTAAACAAATGAATATTGCTTAGCAGTGTACATATGGCTTATATCGTTGTCACTCTATTATCGTCTAAATTCCAGGTACTTACGGTTTTTCTCAGCCAGAAAATTGTTTTTGTGCACTGAATTCTAATCCGTATTGTTATTTCACATTTTAGGCGATTTTGTAGTCATTTATATTCATGTCTTAAACATATGAACATAAAAATAGGCCGCGCACACGAAGGCCCCTTAATAAAAAACATCATAAATATATTCGTAAGAATTTAGTTTTCATATTTGAAAGGCGCAATGCAAAATTTGAGAATTTAGTGGGATCTTATGTATGTAAGTCATGACTATACATATTTTCATGACTTACGTATGTAAGTAATGACTTACATACCTAAGATCCCACTAAATTCTCGAATTTTGCATTGCGCCTTTCAAATATGAAAACTAAATTCTTACGAATGCATTTATGATGTTTTTTGTTAAGGGGGTTACAGCATTCGTGCGCGCGGTCCATTTTTAATGTTTATATGTTTAGGACATGAATATAAATGGCTACAAAATTGCCTAAAATGTAAAATAACAATACGGATTAGAATTCAGTGCACAAACACAATTTTCTGGCTGAGAAAAACCGTAAGTACCTAGAATTTAGACGAAAATAGAGTGACAACGATATGAATCATATGTACACTGCTAAGCAATATTCATTTGTTTAAACACATGTTTTTCATTTGTTTTTTTTGCGACGGCGTACCATGCGTGGAAGTTCGTGCCGGTACGCGCGCGCTAGTAAGGCGTGCGTCGCGCGAGAAAAGTCTATTTTCCATTGTTAAAAATGACGAATAACCCAATTTTCTTTATATTCTATTTTTTTAACGTCCTGTGCACAGAACAACAAGAAAAATTACGAATTTGCGTGTGTAGAACACATAAATATGATTACTTGTTTACTTATTTGTTATTAAAAAACCGAAAATTAAACAATCTGACCACCATGATGATCGTTGGATAAATCCTTTACTAAGTAATGTTGACAGGAAATTTTAGACTTTATTCTGTAATGGTTCAGGAGTAATTAATTTCTGAAAAAAGTGCACTTTTTATTGATTGCTTGAGCACTTCTTCAAAAATTGATATTTCATAAAAACTGCCAGGGGTCTTTCTTTATAGTCAAAAGCTTTCCATTCCTTTGAAAATTTCCAAGTTTCTACATCAAGTTGAAAATCAGGTGACCAGTTGAGAAATTTTGACTCTATGTGGTTCTAGTAGATCTACGTTTTAGCACCCGATGCGCGCTACACTGGTGTCCAACGGAAGAACCTAGTAAGTGACATTTGCCATGAGGACTATTTTCTGGTTCAGGTGCATGGGAAAATAACCTCTACGGCAAATGTCACTTACTAGGCTTTTTCCATTGGATAGCAGTATGGTATGGGTGGCGGTCACTTCTAAAGAAATTTTGATTGAATTCTTCGACAAATACATCACTGGTGAAACTAACTGCAATCGTTTCCAAAATATATTTTTCTTACACGTGCATAGAATGGCTTGTAGAGTGGGAGAAAAGCGGCCCATTCCTGCCGACAGGCAAAGAAACAACTGTCGTGCATGCGCGCAACGCAAATGCTTTTCATTAACTCCCTAGGGAAGGAAACACTGGCTATTTTGTTTCCATCTCTAGGGAGGCAATGAAAACATTCGCTGTGCGCGCATGCGCGAGAGTTGTTTCTCTGTCTGGGGATTACAATCAGCCTTTTTTCTCCCGCTCTGGAGGCATGGAAGATTGGCTTGTTTATGCATTTGGAAGGAAAAATATTGTATGCGACTCGGTAGAATTGGTCATTTCTTCCTAGTTGCACAATATACTGTTTCTCTGCTGACAAAGAAGAAGCATCTGACGAAGGGTTTCCTTTTTATTCGAGACCAGCACATGCGTTGTTTTTAAAGCACTTCTTAGGTCTTTTGATCTCAACTAATTGGTTTTGGATATCCGAAATTCACTAATGGAGGTTGGAATGTTCAACTTACACCAGGGCTCAACACTTTCGACAAGTGCATACTGCAATGAGAAGTGCGTGACTGCAGGAAAGTTTTGCTATAATTTTTTTCTTCAGTTTCTAGGAATCATAGGAAGGGTTGCAATAGAGAGAAACTAGCTGTGAATTCGATTTTGCGTGTTTTCCCGGAGTCTATATTTTATGGTGCTCATATTATGAGCACTTTGCTTCCTCGTTATGATAAAGTAGCAAATAGATAATTTGCTTCCTCATAGAGAAAATATTAATTATTTCAATAAAATAGTAAATTTTCATTTTTTCGATATTATAAATGATCAAAATTTTCGTAATCTTCAATAAAATGTAGTAATATTATAGGCCAATCAATTCATTTCGAGTCAAGGAATCTTTTCATTTCATAGTTGGATATCAAAAAATTAAAATTGTAAAAATTATGGTAGTAGAATTGTTAATTTTCATTTTTTTTAAATATTATAAATCATCAAAAGTTTCGTAATCTTCAATAAAATGTATTCATATTATAAATCAGTCGATTCCCTTCGAGACAAGGAATCTTTTTTTCTCATGCATCAACTTTGAATTGTTATAATGAGAAAAATTTTTAGAAAAAAAACCGATTTTTCAAGTATTAAAAAAGTGCTAGAAAAAATGCAATGAATATTTTTCGAAATCCTTGTGCCTGATTTGAGATATTAGTGGTAAAAATAAGTCCTCCAAATTTCATCAATTTATCTGCAACCGTTCTTAAGTTATCGTGTTCACAAAAAAGTGTGACATCTAAACATCCACATCCACATCCACACACACACACACACACACACACACACACACACACACACACACATGCGTACAATTATTCAGGCCATTGTATTAGACATTTATCAACTGTCGAAAGTTTAATTAAATGAATTTAAAAATTTTCGAAAATGTAACCATTGCAAAGCTTCCTCTATGAAGAAGCAAAAAGAGGGACTGGGACCACTTTTAAAGGAAGATTTATGTCTCGTGACTGTATCTTGCAGTCTTTGCCGTCAGAAGACTAAATTCTGTTGAGCCCTGCCTTACACTCCTGAGCTAAACCCTGTCGACTTTTTCCTCTAGAACTATATTGAGGATCGCTAATACGCGGTATGTCCCATAACGAAAAAGGGCTTGAATAAAGCCGTCATGGAAATCGTCAGAGGTTGTCGATGAGGAAGTGTTACAAGCTGCAAAGCGCATAATTTAGGTCTAGAAATGGGTTCGAATATTCAGTTCAAGGCAATAGTAATCTTTTTGAAATCATAGTGATATCAAAGTGCCGAGTTTTCTATATAAATGTGTAAAAGTAATATAATTTAATAAATAATATAGTAATAATAACTTATATTTATTAAATTATTTAATCGTCCTAAAAAATATTGGCTCTTACTTTCCAACATGTCGCACTGCTGTTCAGGCGGCATATAAGTTCCTTCATAGGTCCATCTGAACGAATTTATAGTAGAAAAGTTAATCAAAATTGATTCTTACGCTATTTTGTGGCGTCTTTCTAGAATAATTGCTTCTCGGCAGCATTGAATAACTCGCTCGATGTCCGACATTTTCATAAGGAAAATCGCATAATTAATCCAAGCGTCAGGATTTTTTGGATTATTTGATAGTGCCTGAAATCAATATGCTAATCAATAATAATTTCGAAAATGCTGCGCAGTGAATTCATTCATTCACTTGAGGACGAAATGTAATTATCAATACAGTGGTGATTTAAAATAGATAAAATAAGCATCTTTGTCTATAATCTAGATGTATACATGACTGAAGGGATTTATTTTAAATCGTCTTTGTTTTAATATCCACATTTTTTAAAGCAAAATGTTGCTTACTTTAGATTACTTTCCCCTTTTATCGTGTAAAATAAAAGTTTTAAAAATTGAATTAAATGATCTCGATCTTCCTTAGAATATAGTCAGTGCTTGACGATACACTTCCGGTCAGAATTGTAGGACCACTTACAAAAATCGTATTAAAAACATGCCTGTCTTTCTTGGTGGATATTCAGTAAAGAAATAAAGGTATAGAGATTTCTAAAAAAGCTTATTAAATTCTGCGTCCAATATGTGAAATAGTGACAGAAGACTGCCTCTATTTATCGAAATACTTCAAATAGAGCTTATTAGACACAGAATTTAATAAGTTTTTCAATGCTTTTTTAGAAATCTTTATACCTTTATTTCTTGATAAGATATCCACCGAGAAAGACAGGTATGTTTTTAATACAATTTTTGTAAGTGGCCAATAATTCTGACCGGTAGTGCATGTGGAGAATTTTATTTAAAAAAATTAAAATACACATGCCTGCGATATGAAGTATTTCAATTTATTTTTCTAATTGCCTGATAAGATATAACTGCAGAACAAAAGAAGATTCTCAAGTGAGTAATGGAACTGTGTAATTTATAAAATAAAATTATAAAATTATATGGTTTTTGTAATCCTGTGTGGTAGCCATCCAAGACAATGTAATCAGCAACAGGAATTACCAAAAGCATATTCTCCGCCTTAACGTGGACTATTGGTGCCGGCGGTGTAATTATCCCAATCAATTTATCGAGCACATAATTGATTGCTGTAGACGGTTAGCTCGCATAAATATATTTGCAGACACAATGATATAGCGCTGGGATCATTCGCCAGCACAATGCCTTGAACCAGGGTTTCACATAGGACTGGGTGTCTTTCTATAATCTATATGTATGTCGAGTAAACGACATACGGTTCTTGAAAACGAACATCACCATCTGTACTGGAACAGGAGTATCCTAATGGACGAGACTGTTGCTCATAACAGTCCGGACATTGTGGCACCGGAAAAAAGGATGCAATATGTAAAAATCCTCGACTTAACGTTTCCCCTTTATACGAACATCCAAAAAGGCTATAAAGCTAAGATCCAAAAGTTTAGAGAGTTAAGGCACGAAATCACGACGATGAGAAAGCTGAAGAAACTAACCATTCTTTCTATTGTGATTTCAGCCACGGGGCATGTCAACGCGAAGTGCCAGATTCATATGGAAGATCTGGGAGTTAAATAAGTACTAGCAACGACCCAAAAAGCGGTGTTACTTAACACCTGCCGCATAGTCTGAAACTTTTTGGACTGCCAAGAAGAAAGCGGCTAACCGCTTTTTGAGCTGCATCGGAAAATCATTCCTGACTTCGAGACTTCCACCTTTATATTTATTCAATTTTTCATTGAATTAATTTTAGCGTGTTTTGTGTTCGTTGGGAATCTCGCGTATTGTCTTTGCCTTTAAAAAAAATTGTTCTAAATGCTAAATGATCGTTAAATTTGACTTAGTCCGTTTTAGCGGTCTTGTAACCAGCTCTCTTTTGAAATTAAAAATATATTGTAATATAATGAATATTAATGACAGCAATCATGGAGATGTACCTGCGTCAGAGAGTTCAAGATCTCGAATCACAATCTCGTATTAAGAAGGCAACTCAACCGAATAGGATCAGAGGTTAAAGCCGCTGAAGCTATTGTACCGACAAAAACTGAGGATCACCATTGACCAACTAGACATAGGATGAAGTGGAAATAGGAATTAAATGAGTGTGTTGTTCGCACCTACTTTCTAGCCGAGAAATATGTATCTGGTCAGAGACGCTCAATCTTTCTTCATGTTCCTGGACTACTGTTCGAGATTGAAATTGAGACCATAGGGAGGCAAGTCTACCAAGCACTTGCTGAAAATGGTGAACCTCTAAAAGCTTCAGAAGTTGAGGAAATTGTTGAGGCTAGAGGCAGAAGCATCGGGACCAGCGGGATTAAGGTCATTGTAGAATCCCATGAAATCACACTGTGAAGATTAACAAGTTCCGTGAAAATCTTAGACGGCTTGAAGAGAACTTTACACGTGCTTTACTTAATTTCAGTGAGGTAGATCCCGCTTCGAGGCAGTCCCTGATAAACCTTAACATCTCAAAAGCCTTGTTGACGTTTGTAGTCCACTTGGACACTAAGGTGTTGACACTGTATCTGAATCAGGTAAAATCCATCACACAGGTACAGACTCTTGTCTATTTCGCGGCTGCAAAGCAGCAGTCAGGACTACTGTATTAAAAACAAGATCTCAAGACAACAATATTGTCAGTTAGAAGTGAGAAACAGAGCTCAGAAGCTGACACGTCACGTGGCGGATATTCTTCGTTCTCGTAATATCCAACCCACAACATCCGAAACGTTAAACGAAGTGATTGACTCCTTTCGACAGAGGCTCTCCGTCCTGACTACGTAGCTGCGCAGATACATGAAGTCTAACGCTGCAAAGAATAGAATAGGGCCTTCGAAGCAGATGAAAAGCAGTGTTGAGAAGAGCGCAAAATTGGCGGGCGTTTGGTCCCGAGATGGTTCGCCGCCTTTGGTTCAAACACCTAACGTATATACACGGGTCCCTAGCTAGGTGCTAACAGACAATACTTGATCACCCACTTTTAATGCTCTCTTTCATGACCGAGGGAGTCACGTACATGCTTCCAAAGAAACCATACTCCCAGAATCCATCATATTTCCGTCCTACAGCGTCTTCCAACTCTATAAAATGTGCCTCACATTTTGTAATATCTGTAGTATCTGTAATATCTGATAAGGTCTATGCTCACCGTGATGCCAAAAACGTTCTCACAGAAGAACCAAAAGGCTGTTGTCGCAACTCTTTCCTCTCTGTACCTCACGACGACTATTTACGGCGGATTCTCAGGATCCCGAGTAAAAAAAAGCACCAATGGCGTCCCATTGGAATCCTATCATAAGTACCACAAGAGTACTGGGTATTAAACGAAGCAGTAAAAAAGTGGCTCTTGTAGGTAAAATATTTTTACGGACTGCAAACAGGCTTCAAAAAGTGACTTTTTCATGCCTATGTCTAGTAAAAAAGAGAATTTTTCATGCCTATGCCTTGTAAAAAAGTCTTTAAACTCCTAAAAAAGTTCTAAAGTATCGGTCTCGAGTGTAAGTCCACTTCACTCGCATCTCGGCAAAAAAAATTCTTGTCTTTTACGTGTAATTACTCGGGAATTAAACGCGACTGTGATTTTTTTAATTATTGAAAAGATTTAGAAATTTCAAGATGAAAGAGCTGTATGTAAATAACTTCGGAATTTTCTTAGTCAAGATATAAGAAAACAAGAAGGAAAGAATATTCTTGACGACAAACTTTTGACCCTTTTTCAATTCTTGGAAAAATGTAGAAAAGCTTTAGGAGCCTTGATCGGTATAATTTATTTCGGTATACTGACAATTTATCTAACAAAGTATCGGAAACTTAGACAATAAATCCCCAAGATCTTGCTCTTATTAGAATAATCATTAGAATCTTCAAAAGCTCTTCGTAAGTGTCGGTGTCAAGCGTAAAAAATCATTTTCAAGTGCGCCTTGTGCTGTCATTTCGTCGTCTACTGCCAATGCGTTTCTGCACTTAATAAAATTTTTCTTTTTACTCCAAATTATTATCGCATCCACAAAAGTCCGTATCTCACATAATTCTGGGACCGCAACAAATTCCAGAAATTTTGTAAGTGTTGTATAATTTCATCTCATCACAAATATGTTTTTCTCAGGGCCGCGAAAATTCAGCGGTTTTAACTTAGAAGAATTTCGGAACCATACGGCCAATTTCAAAGTTGTTTATTCATCACCATTAAGTCGTAGCGAGAAATAAAAAAGATGTCCCTTATGCCCAAAGTCTTATTATTTCCAAGATGGTCCTGCTTCAGGTTCTAAACATGCGACGATCAAACCTTTCTTCACTGCATAAGAAGGCAATACCATACTTTTCGGGTAGCTCTTTCTAATGATACAGGTGACTCTACTTTTTAAAAAACTACTCGATTTTTTGTTTTCAGATGCTCCAAAATCGAGATTTTATGTCGGCGAGAAACAAGCAGGGCTCACTTCAGGCGGTCAAATCAAAAACATAAATAAATAAAAAAATAAAATAAAAAGTTTTTCTATTAGTTTAAAACCTCTATTTTTATGTGTGAAAAGATGGAAATGTGCAAATAAGTTTTAGTATAAAAAAATTTTTTTGATGATATGTACGATAAACACAGACTGATCCCTTAAACAAAATGGAGCAATTTTACGACACGAAGAAAAACATGTTCTTGCCAATTCGAGAAGTTGACGACGCGCTGTCTCTTTTGTGAAGCCAGAACTCAAACTTAGTTTTTTTGAAATATGGTCCAATGAGTTGTTTGCACACTCAGCAGGAAAATCAAGGAACGAAAGAGGGCGATGAGACGTAATGAAGTGTTTAGTGAGGGATCTCAGACGGCATCCCAAGCTGAAGCGAATCCCACATCCGTCATTCGGAAGAGAGGGAGAGAGCCTATAGTAAGCCCCCTGGAAGTTGCCGTCACTACGCACGCGAAGTATAAGCCCAGGATTCGGGACGAGGGTAAAACCTAAAGAAGTGGGTCGAACGCGGCGTCAAAGTCACGGGAATCAAGGAGACTAGGAACAAGGAGATCCTAGTCGAAGTCGGAATTACGCCGCAAGCAAGGGCTAGAATGAACTCTGCTATTAAGGATGTTGTTGGAAAGAGCGGAATGGTCCGTAAGTCCGTAAGCTTGTCCCCTCGTAGGAGGATGGAGGCAACACGTTACTACAGCTGCCAAGACTTCGGTAACCTGGCAACGAATTACAAGGGTCCTGGCAGGTCAGAAAACCGTTGAAGGTGCGGCGTCAAGGGACATCTAGTTGCGGATTACTCCAGCAAGCCACACGCCACAAGAGGAGACAAGCCCTGGACCGACCATCTCCCGAGGACTATGAGATGCGCGACGTTTAGGAAGGCAGCCTCGAGAAGGAAGCCTTGAGAAGCTGCTTGACTAGCCAAGCAGGCAAAAGTGGTGAACGCTGAAGCTCGGTGTATTGTGCCTATAGGCAATTGCCTTGAATTAATGGGACTGAAGTACCATAAATTTCTAACCTATTAGTCACGAAATTTTCACAAGTGCTCTTAGGATTTATGCCCCAAGAAAGTCCTGCTGAAATAAAACTATAGTATCAAACAAGATTTTTATATCCCGAAAGAGTTGAACATACGTCCTGCTTCTGATGACCATTTTTGGTACTTTATGTCCATTTCCATTTCCAAATAAATGGATTGGTACTTTATTTCCATTTTCATTTCGAAAAAAATGAATTGAAACTTTTCTGGCACTTTAATCCCATTAAGTTGAATTTTCTGGGATATGAACAACATTTTTGGTACCTTAGTTCTATTTCAGCCGGAGTTTTTTTGAAACATAATTGCATGCCAGCTCGAGACAAAAACTGCAGCAACTTACTGAAATCTTACTGCAATTTTTCAATGACATTCACATGGAACTCGGGCTAGACAAATGTAAACAACTAGATGTTTAGGAAGGTGTTTTAAGCGTAAAGTTAGGGCTTGACGATTACACCCCTTTTGAAACAATTTCAGAAGATGAGTCGTATATCTAGGAATCATGCAACTAATAGGACCCTGCGACACTGCAGTTAAGGATATCCTTATGACCGCCTTTGTTATGCGCCTCAAAGCCATTTTGGAAATTATCCTGAATTTGACCACCAAGATCAAGGTTATTATTACCTATGTGATCCTCCTCCTCGTGTACTCTTTCTCTCTCTCTCTCTATCTCTCTCTCCACAGTAAATTGCATGGAGGCGAAAGTCATTACACGGACACCACCCCAAGCTACAAGCCCAATCCAAAGTGGATAAAGTGGCTCCCATACTGTGGTTAGGAAAATCTCCCCTCTTTCCGGAAAATAAATGGTTTGTCGTGGCCATGCAGCACAAGGGACCGCAGAAATCATCAAACTTTCCAAACTCGTTTTATTGCATGAAAATTTTTTTTGGTTATGCATGGTCCTGAAAATGATTTCTCCTGAAAAATTTGGAAAATGACTTTTTTGAAATATGAGACAAAAAAACCGCTAATGTCAAAACTCTCAAAATTCAAGTCAGTCGACAATTTTACATGGAGGAATGAAATAATTGACAAAGAAGAGAGCTTTCCGAAAGATTTTTCGCCGCTGAATCTGAATCCGTAAATAAAATCCGTCCATCGTGTGAAGATTTTGAGGAAATAGGGGCTGTAATCTCCAAAACACGCGTTTTTACGTGATTTCAACTTCTATTTCCTCTAAATCTTCTCACGATGAAAGGATTTTATTTACGGATTCAGATTCAGCGGCCAAAAATCTTTCGGAAAGCACTCTTCTTTGTCAGTTATTTCACTCTTCCATGCATAATTGTCGAATGACTTGAATTTTGAGTTTTGGCATAAGCGGTCTTCTTACTCATGTTTCAAAAAAGTCATTTTCCACATTTTTTTCGAAGAAATCATTTTCATGCAATAACACGAGTTTGGAAAACTTGATGGCTTCTGCGGTTTTGCCGCGACACACTTCATTTTGTAAAACTTTGAGCCTCTTGAGCTACCGCTGTCACGCCTAGAGCTACGTTAAGGCTTGGATAAAAGAGTGACAGAAAATCTATTACTTGGAGGTGAAATTAGCTGATTAAGTCCAGTTGGTAAGGCCTGAAAGTTTATTATTTAAATGAGTAGTTGTCACTTATCGAATCTATGGGATTCGTGTGAACTCAATGAATTGGAAACTTGATATGAATTACCTTGTGATATATA
>JBAGKK010517538.1:0-32577 GCA_037177015.1 Euceroptres primus
ATAAACAAATGCACATTTGGACCATTATCTAATAAATATAATGCGTTTCTTTTGCAGGTGTGACTACAGATATCTTGACAATGGTTCTCTTCAGTGATAATTTGATATTAGACAATTGTTTATTGTTTAAACAACCTTAATTAACAAATGCATAATTTTGTCAGTTTTCACCTTGCCAATAGCAAGGTAATTTTAGTTGATTTTTTGCAAAAAACTGAAGCAACAGAAAGTAGCCAATTATCAAGAAACAACATTTGTTCACTAAATTATTTATGACAAAAGGGAAATGTTGTTTTTTTATACGTGCGTAAGAAATGCTACTTTGAACATCTGTTTAATGTTAAAATTTCAAATGCTTTGAATTTGGTACTTTTCATTGCAAATTCGGATTCATCGACTGTCTCAAGACATTTGTTTATTCATCACGTGGTTTCTGATATTCCTGGCATTTGGAAGAAGTGTATGGGTGATTGACAAAAAGTTGACCAAATTAGACCACGAAATTTCCGAAAAAAATAAATATTCCATCCTGCCTAAAATATTTTTTAAAACACGTCCAACCCAAGAGATTATAAAAACCCGAAATAGAGAGATCAAGGAATATATATTTGTTCCTCACTGCCCTAACAAAGTTCGTAATGTTCGACATTCGACCTTAACAGAATAAATATTTGAAGAATCTTTTAAAAATATTCCAGAAACAGATAAAAATTATTAAAAATATGGAAAACATCTGTGATTGCGCGATTTATTTGATATTGACTTTACAGCTTCAAGATACATATCCTCTTTTTTAATAAAATTTTGAATTAATAGTTCGATAGATATGACATTTTGTAAAACATATTGTGCAAATAAAGTGATTATTATTGACTGCTATTTGGGAATACTGATGAGAAATCGATGTTCAACTACATGAAAATCTTCGTTAGCCGAAAATTAACAAATCTACGTCGTAATTTGAATAGTTTCAATCACGATCTTCGAGTTTCATCTTAAAATAGCAAAATCGTAAAACCTCACATAAAACTTGGGGACAGACTTTGGAGCAGTTTTTACCATCTTTAACTGTAAAATATTCAACTTATTACTCCATAATCATCTTTTCCAACTCAATTCAAGCGATTTTCATAAGCCCAAACTATTCAAGAAAATGTTTTTAATATTATTTAGCAATTTTTTATTTTAAATTTGTAGTTTGGGACATCGCATAATTTCTAAACAAAGTAGTATAAAATTTTGAAAAACTTTCCTAAATTGTGCCTTGATGTGAGTACTTTGTTCAGATATATTTAGGAATAATTAATTAATCACAGAAAATGTGAAAAATAATAGAGACCTAAAATGGTCAACTTTTTGTCAATCACCCGTACATTGAAGTAAAATGGGTGTTTTTTTTTCTCGACAGGATGGATTACAAGGGGTAGGATGTATTGACAGTCTTAGAAACCTCCTCTTTGCATTCCAATGAATATTTTCTTGAATGAAAACTGAGTGTTAGTATATAAAACAATGAATAAACGAATTTTCTTCACTAGGGGTAGTTTTTTAAAATTCAAGGGTGATTTTCAAGGGTCGCACCTATATTTTATATAATATCTGTATGTCTCAAAACATTTTTTCGTTCATCACGTGGGGTGTGAAATTATTGGCATTTGAGAATAGTGTATATTGAAGTAACAAGGGTGGTTTTTTTCTCATCAGGGTGGATTACAAGGGGCAGAATGTACTAACAGTCTTAGAAAACTTCTCTTTGCATTTCAATGAATATTTTCTCATTTCCTGAATGAAAACTGAGTTTTAGTATATAAAACAATGAGTAAACGAATTTTCTCTACTAGGGGTAGTTTTTCTGAGTTCAAGGGTGATTTTCAAGGGTTGTACCTAAATGTATATTTTATATAATATCTGTATGTCTCAAAACATTTTTTTGTCCATCACGTGTGATTTGAAATTATTGGCATTTGGGAATAGTGTATATTGAAGTAACAAGGGTGTTTTTTTCTCATCAGGGTGGATTACTAGGGGCAAAATGTATTGACTGTCTTAGGAAACTCCTCTTTGCATTCTAATGAATATTTTCTCGAATTAAAACTGAGTGTTAGTATATAAATCAATGAGTAAACGACTTTTCTCCTGTAGGGGTAGTTTCTCTGAATTCAAGGGTGATTTTCAAGGGTTGTAACTACATACTAACTTTTTAAAGATATCAGTATGCCTCAACATACTTTTTCATCTATCATGCGGAGTGAAAAATTATTGCAATTCGGAAAAAGGGCTTAATACAGTAAAGTACTTCATGGCAAAGTTTTTCAAAAGATCGGGAAAAACGCGGTTTTTGAGCAGCCATATTAATTTTCAGACACAAAAAATTGTTAAATTGACTATGGAATCATGATCAGCATATCCCAAAATATATATAAATACTCTTAATTGTTAATTAAAACGCCTGTAGACTTAAATACACTAAAATATTTTATGGCAAAGATTTGTCTTTTTCCGGCAGTCTAGGAAAAGTCCTAAATGGCAAAGATCTTTGTCATCGGCAGTCAAGGGGTTAAATGACGATTCCCCCTTCGTTGAAAAGAGATGGTAATTAATTAAAATAAACTTACTAATTAGAATAAAATAAATTATTAATGGTTAATAAGAAAATTGCAAGTGTCCTGAGAACCACTGTAGTCTTCGCTCTTGTTTTCGATCATTATCATTCAAAACTGCATTCTGATACCGACGGCATGTAAACTATGTAGAAAGTGCTGAGCTGACGATGCTCAATCGTGCGAGATATACACTTGACGAAAAAAAAGTTATCCGGTTATAACAATCAACAAGGGCCAGGGTCGGACCAACATTACAGGTTCATTAATTTACCTGATGTACTTTCAATTCTACAGTTTCCTTTTCTTCTTTCACAATCACAAACACATTTTCCCTCCAAAGAACATTTTTACTTTATTAATTAAATTAAATCTAATTAAGAAATATGTACCATACTTTTACACTTCAACTAAATTAAATCTAACTAAGAAATATATACCATATTTTTATTATTCAAGTCCTTGAGTGATGGAACATATAAATAAACTTAGACATCGTAATAAATTAAGAGTTATTTTAGAATTGACAAAAGTGTCAAAATAAAATGACTTTATATTAATTATTTAAAATCGAATTATGGTTGAATTAAGGATGTTAATTTAATTAAGGATGTTTGAGTTTCCCTTAAAAAGATTCAAATTAATTTTGGAATCCAGATTGATGAAGACTCTCGTTTTCTTCATCAGTGACAAATAACATTTCAACAAAGTTGAGAATTTCAAGGCTTGTAGCCTCGTCCCTGGAATTTCCCAGACATCTTTTTAAGTCAGTACATTCCTGGGTGCGGGCCAACAAGACCTCGAGGAAATCGATGTCGGGTAACCACTAACCAGTTCCCTTATCTGCAGTTAATCCTCATTTCTCCTCTCCATCTCATTTCCGTTTATTCATCTTTGCACCTATGAGAACAGTGAAACTCATCGCTTCTAGGTTTTTCATATCAGTATCAATTCAAACTGATAAGACTGATTGAGAACCTGCAGAAATCAATTACTATTTCCTTCCGACGAACAGAATGAAGAGTTTTAGAGAAAAAAAAGAAACGAAAAATTGGAATGTTGATCTTAGAATTTAGGTAGATTTTAAATATGAGTAATAATATTAGTTGATTGTACGATTTAATGAAAAAAAGTGGCAAATCAACGTACAAAGCAAAAAGTATGTTTTCATTTAAGACACAGCATAAATTCAGAATATCAAAGCACTGCAGATCAATTTTTTTAACAGTCAAAAACAATTGAAATTACATGGGAAAAATATTCATTTGTTTTGCAGATCAAATTCATCTAGTTTTTGGATCATTTTAATGCCTCCCAATTTACTATGGACCTATCATGGAAGATATATTATAAAAAATGTCTTGAATCAAAAAAATATCTTTTCGAACAAATGAAAGTACTGAATACATCCTATAAAATATTTCCTTAATGAAAGTAAATAGACTAATTCGTATCGAAGATAAAAAACGAGGGGTTAAGAACTCGTGAAGTCAGGTGTACAGATATTTTGAAATCACTCGAATTCGCTTGAAGTCGGTAGAAGTCACTCGAAGTCGGTAGAATTCTTTTGAAGTTAGCAGAAGTCAGTTAGCAGTAGAAGTCACTTGAAGTCAGTAGAAGTCAGTGAAAGTCACTTGAAGCCAGTAGAAGTCACTCGAAGTCAGTAGAATTCATTTGAAGTTAGCAGAAGTCAGTTAGCAATAGAAGTCACTTGAAGTCAGTAGAATTTATTCGAAGTCAGAAAAATTCACTTGAAGCCAGTAGAAGGCACTCGAAGTCAGTAGAAGTCTCTTGAAGCCAGTAGAATGCTCTTGAAGTCAGTAGAAGTCACTTAAAGTCAATCAAATTTACTCGAAGTCAGTAGAGTCAGTTGAAGTCAGAAAAGCCACTTGAAGTCACTGAAAGTCAGTCAAGTCAATTGAAGTCAGTTGACATCATTTGAAGTCCGTTGAAATCATTTGAAGTCAGTTTAAATCATTTAAAATCAGTGAAGTCACTTAAAGTCAATTGGAATCGCTGAAGTTATTTGAAGTCACTGAAGTCAGTTGAAGTCACAAAAATTGAAGTCAGTGTACACTCAATCTTTCGAGTTGTTAGCGTCTCGGTAGAAAAAGATTGAATGAGGAAATAGTTATTTGTGAAAATATTAATTAAGTGGATTTTAGTCCTAAAATGAGACCATATTTGGATCCAGACAGTCATTAACAACATGAAGTTATCAAATTATAAAATTTTTATAAAAGAAGACATCTCGAGTGTAAATTAATGCTTGTAGAAAAAAAGACCAAATATGAGAGAAACCGAATTCTTTACTGTGTAATCAACTCTATTGAATTCAGGACTTGTACGATTGACTATCAATGAATTTCAAGTGAAGATGAAAGATGCTGATTGGAATTAAACGACTTCCACACTGAATTAGAAAAGCAGGTCACGACTTTTTCGTGTCATGGATGTTTATCTAGAGCTAGCTAAATCATGCTGACTAACATTAGTCCCCAGAATGGAATAAGTTGTCGTTTATGCCATTTCAGATTCATCTTAACTTAGCGATCTCGGTTTTAGGTTCTGCGTTCTGAATTCTAGAATTTTGAATTCTATTCACTTTTGCATTTTATTTACCATTTCCATTTACTCAGACTTAGGAAAAACCTGGACTCATTTTTGTTGCTCATTTTCTCAGGGTCTCACTTCATCATTGCCTAGAATCTAGATAATTCCATTGTGCTTTTCGTTTGTTTAACATCTCAAATTAAGACGTCTTTGACTAATTTTGGTTGCTTCTCTGGGAGCCCAATATAACTTTTTTTTTTTATGTGCGCAGAGAATTGGATGCAAATCAAACTTTCCTAATGATGGGGTGTACAGTATACATTGTCTCACCACTACTACTCAACAAAAGTTAATTAGAAAAAGAAAGAGATAAGGAGAGGAAATGACGAAGATGGAGAATGTAAAGTTATATATCCCTTGCTTGCTAAGAAGCTGACGATGCTCACGCATATATGTGCACTAGCCTTATCGACAGTGCCGGATATGTTGTTTATTTAATTTATTCTTTAACCAATAACATAAAAGAGCGCATGTAAGTTACCGAAAGTGCAAGTAACCGAACCAGAATTATACTAAAATTTGTTTACCGATTCCCCAAACTGCCGAATTTTCAGATTCCCCAATTTTCATTTTACCGAATTTTCAATTTACCGATTTTGCATTTTACCGAATTTTCAGTTTACCGAATTTTTAGATTGACAAATTTGCATCTTACCGAATTTTCAAATTACTGAAATTTTAGTTTACTGAATTTGTATTTGACCGAATTTTCAATTTAACGAATTTGCATCTTACCGAATTTTCAGATTCCCGAATTTTTATTTTACCGAATTTTCAATTTACCAAGTTTTAAAATTCCCAAATTTTTATTTTACCGAATTTGCGTATTCCCGAATTTTCATTTTACCGAATTTGCATCCTACCGAATTTGCGTATTCCCGAAGTTTTATTTTACCGAATTTTCATTTTCCCGAATTTTTAGTGTACCGAATTTGCACCTTACCGAATTGTCATTTTACCGCATTTTTAATTTACCGAACTTTCATCTTACCAAATTTTCATATTCCCGAATTTTTATTTTACCAACTTTTCAGTTTACTGAATTTTCATACGCTTGAATTTCTACTTTACCGACTTCGCATTTTACCGAATTGACAAATTGAAAACTCGATAAAATAAAAATTCAGGAATTTGCAATTCGGTAAGAATAAAATTTGATAAGATGAGAATTCGGTAAGATGCAAATTCGGGAATCTGAAAATTCGATAAGGTGCAAATTCGGCAAACTGAAAATTCCGTAAAATATAAATTCGGGAATATGCAAATTCGGGAATCTGAAAATTTGGTAAGGTGTAAATTCGGTAAACTGAAAATTTGGTAAAATGAAAATTCGGGAATCTGAAAGTTCGGCAATTTGGGGATTCGGTAGAAAAATTGTCGGTATAATGCTGATTCTGTTATTGACACTTTCGGAAACTTATAAGCATATAAAATTATATTTCAACTTGCTTATAAACTTATTTTTAAATTAAAGGTACCTTTTGTAACAATTTGATTGTAACTTAGATATGTTTTTGAACAAATGATTGAGAAATATGTTATCATATGTTATATGTTTTCATTGTCATTATCATATATTTATGGGTGAAAATCCAAAAATCGCCAATATAACCTAATAATTTTTGTTGAAAAAAATATTTTAAATTTGATTAAAGCACGTTTTTTCTGTTAGTATGTATCTGAACGAATAAGTTTTTTCAATATTTTCACGTATCACTTACCTTCTAAAAAGTGGACTTATTTGGAAAAAACCGCGGGAAACGATGACATTACAAAGATGTACGGTTTTCGAAATTTTGTGAAATTTATTAATTGCTGATTTTATTTACATTTTTTACAGATTTTCACATAAGTATATTGTAAAATTTAGGTCAAAATGCACTTGTTTTATGGTGTAATTAGGAAAAACAACTATTTTCATTTAAAAATCCGACGAAATGTGACTCTGGACACGATGACCAAAACTGAAATTCAAATCAGGGGACACATGAAAAGCTATTCGTTTATTGAAATTGAAATTAATAAAACGATTATTAACTTCTTTTTTATCTTTAGGAGTAATAGAGGAAAAGTGCATCCTGGAAAAGCATTTAATTTTCCTTTAAAAGACTGCAAAAAGGCTTTCGAATACTTATAAATATAATCAGGGATAAGGGACACAATGACATTTTCAGATATTTTAAAGATTTGACGTGTAATTTAGCAACATATGGATAAATAAAAGCATAGAACATTGTAGAGTGGCTTGGGTGCTAAAAAATTCTTATATTTAAAACAGGATAATTTTAAGAATGAGAGCGTAATTTTCTCGGGACACATTTTCGTCGATTTTTTTATTTTTACCCTTATCATTATGTTAACAAAAACAATTTGGAAATACTCATTTTTAAATAGATTCTGAAAACTGTAGGAAATTTTTCCTTGGGATTAGAAAATGGTTTATACGATACTGACTGAGATAAATATGTGTAAGAGTTACCGCATAACGTTTGTGGATACACAATATACAATATACACATTCACCTGTGCCATCTAAGGATCCCATGAGATACATATGTGTACCGTTCTAAAAACGTATATAGTTAAAGCATCGCCATAGATTCCACGAGTCTTCCTTGTATAAAATTTTACGGTTTCCTTATATACAATCTCGAGAATGGAGCTCAACGATAATAGTCATTTTTCACACACTTTTCAGAAGGGAAAGAATTTTTAAAATGAACAAACTTTTTAATAATTTATCTTTATTATTTATTATCTCTTGATCTATACATTCTAGAAAAGAAATTGTATCTGATTATTATCTCTAATTCAATATAAAAAACTTGGAATTTATAACATGAAAATGCTTCACTGTATATACATTGAGAATTGTGGTTTCAATGTACAGCAATTCTGTACAGATGCAGCAGAGTGAACTTCTCTAACTGGATTAGAAAATTACATGTAAACCTAGGTCAGATTTTTATTCGAAGTAACCTTGACTTCGCATAAAAATAAACAACCATAATTTATGTGAAGTGGTTTAAGCTTTAAAAGTCAGCTTTCTCCGAAGATGATGACTGCAACCTTATGTCCGGCATAATGATGTTGTAGGATTTTTTATTAGGAAGAAGAAGAAGGTTTCTTTGCTTTTACGCACATGGTGCTGGCGAGCTAACGGACTCATTTACATGCAAATTCAAGACTAGTACATACTTTGCTGCACTCTCAAAGATTCTCATAGATGAGCCATGCACGACACAACGCATGCACTCGCAGTTAGAAGACCTAATGCCCGCTATTTACCCTACGTAATTATTTTTTCCTATGCATAGGGCGCTACTGGATAATAAAATGAAGTATTATACCGTTGAGATTAACTCTTTTATGTTAAAAGATTACTTTCTTGCACAGTCTGTCATTTTGCGTGAGAAACAATCTTGAGAAACATTTCACTGTAATATTTTAAGTATATATTTGGAAATTAATTAAAACGTACTTCAAACATGTTCCTGAAATTCTGAATGTTCAATAGAGTGGCGCTTAAAAAATTAAATTCGTATTTTCCAAAACGGTACCCGGTACCTGGAATTTTTTCAAGTTTTTTGAAAAAGTTTTAGTGGTGCCGAGAAATTTTTCAAATTTTTCTATGCGTGAAAAAATCATAGGGAATTTTTTTTATGTACAGTTTTAGGTAGCAAGTAAGTCAGTAAGACTATAAAATTCAAAATGAACAATTGAAAAAACATCATAAAATAATAAAAACGACGTCAATCGGACAAATGTTATTTGGTGTAAATTTCCAAACGTTTCGAGATCGATAGATCTCCTCTTCAGGAGAATATCATTATTATATCATACCAAAAATTAAAGACATCATGGACTAGTCATATTTTACGTAACGTGAGTTCTTGTGTTGTTTGATAATTAGATATGGTAAAACGCTAGTAAAATTAAGAAACAAAGTACAAAAATACGAAACTTTTGGATAAATGATAAAACAAAATGAACAAAATAAATTTTTGTTCAAAATTAGAATTTTTTTTAATGAACAAAAAATTACTTTTTTTTAATTCGGCCAAATTAACGTCAATTTTATATAAGTTGAAAAAGTTTTATATATGATACTTCTTTAGTGTGGCATAGAATAATACGCCATCATTCTCTTTTACATGAAAAAAATTTGTCTACTTTGTCATAACAGTTTGAAAATCGACAAAAATGGCAAAAATCACTTAAATAAAAAATAGAACAAATTGTTTATCAGCGAAAACAAAATTATCGAGCAATAGTCTATTTCAAACTAAAGAAGAATCCGAAGCGAGAACTACTAGCCATTTTAATGTACACCTGAATTCAAGAATTCGAAAATTCAGAAGAATTCAAAGAATTCAGAACAATTCAAAGAATTCAAAGAACTCAAAATAAGAATACAATGTGAATTCAAAAAGTACAAAATAAATTTAAAAGAATTCAAAGAATTCTTTTAAATTCAAAATAAAAGAAATTCAAATAATTTCTAAAGAATAAAAGAATTCAAAGATGAATTCAAAAGAATGCAAGGTGAATTCAAAGGAATTCAGGAACCTGAATTCAGTAGTGCTTAATCCTTCGGAAGAATCATGTAAAACTTTTTCAACTTATTTAAAATTATTTATGTGAATTTAGCCGCATTCAAAAAGTCATTTTTTGTTCGTTAAAATATTCGAATCTAAACATTAATCTCTTTTTCCCATCTTGAATTTTATAATCTTACTTGCTACCTAAAACTGTATATAAAAAACATTACCTATGACTTTTGAACCCATGGAACAAATTTGAAAAAGTTCCAAATTTAAAAATTTTTGAAAATTTCCCAGCTCTTCTAAAAATTTTTTTTTAATTTGAAAAAACTCCAGGGAGTTTCTCTCACTAAGAGGAAAAAATTGGACGCATACCGTTTTGGAAAATACGACTTTCAATTTTGAAGCGCCACACTATAATTCCTTTTCAGTTGTTTTAAAATTCTGAACGTTCCAAACAGATTTTCATTTTTGTTAATGAAAATTATGAATCGAAAATTCTGGTTATTCTAACCAAAAGATTTTCGTAAGTCTCTATAAATTTTAATAAATTTAAATTGTAATCTCTTGAAATCATAACATTCAAAACTTTTAAATATTTAAATCACAATGTTTTATATTATTTTATTTTTAAACGTCCAACTCTTTGTATAATGTACTTAGTTACAAAAAAGAAAAACTTTTACATTTTTAATTTGACTTTCTAAATCTGAATTAGTCAAAAACTACTAGTGAAGTAACGAGAAGTGTTCCACTGATAATTAGTAAGCATATCTACTAATAATTAGTAGAAAACTAAAGTAGATGTCCCAATTCCTGATTACATGTATTTTGGAAAGTCTATTTTGGCCAAATTTAGATAAAATCAATACTACTAATTTTTTTTAGATAGATTTAACTAATTGGGACATACAAATTTTTTTATAAAAACTCTTCTATTTTTGGCATTTTTCAACCATTTATCTTTCTTATATGCTCATTTTAAAGAAAAATAGTCAAATTATACGAAGGATTCAAAGTTTTGTTTTTAAAATTTAAGGAAATTTTATGCATTACGAAAACTGGAGCTCGTAACCTTAAGTGATTAGGAATTGAGACATCTACCTTACGAGTTTTTAATCAAATTCTACTAATTCAATTAGTGTATCGTTACTAATTGGATTAGTAGAATTTTTCTAATTCAGTTAGTGTAACGTTACTAATTGAATTAGTAGAATTTTATTAAAAATTAGTAGTTTTCTACTAATTGTTAGTAGAAATGCTTACTACTTATTAGTAGAAATGCTTACTACTTATTAATAGAAATGCTTACTAATTATTATTAGTGGAAGACTTCTCGCTATTTCACTAGTAATTTTTGACTTATTCAGATTTAGAAAGGAAACATTGCATTGTTTAAAAGCACTAAAATTTGAATATTAATTTGGAACGATTTTCACATTCACAAACAACCAATTTTTTACATTATAAAAATTAGAATGGTCCTAAAATTTAAATTATCTTTCAAAGCCTCTATAAATTTGATTTATATGTATTGTAAAAATTTAATACATGAATTATAAAAGAGCATCTCGTTATAATTGTTATAAACAATGTATTCCATTTAAAATAATCTAAATTTTAACACTTTTAGTTATGACTTTCAAAGATTTAAAATTGGAAACGGCTATTTTTTCTTTTTCACTCAACTTTTTAACCCAAATGCCTACCAGAAAAATTCAAGGACCTCATCTGTATAATTTCAGACAAGATTAAGGGTAAAACGAGATTATTTTCAGTTCTGATTAACTGACTGAATTTTTTTTAAGCCAAGCTTAACTTTCAAGGCTGAATTGAAACGTCAGACCTTAATGATACGTTACACTGTTACAAATGTTTCAGTGCCAGGAGGCATTGAAACAATTGTATTGTTAATAATCATTTGATGAAACCGCAATAGAAATTTGATTTTCTAATAACATCAATAACAATAAAATTGAATGCTAAATAGTATCCTATATTAGAACTTTGAATCATATTATCTCAATTTTTCTTGTATGCCGAAATTGAAAATATTTTTTAAAAATTTACATGTCAATGAAAGTTTAAATTAATGTTTCATATAATCAGAATTCTTTATTATATCAATCCTCATTTGTAAAAATGATTCCAAATATGTGGGTAATAATGATTCGACCCACGTGAATTACTTTCTTCTTTTAGGATAAGAAAATCTGGTAAATGTATTCATAATATTCAAATTAATCAGAATTTTTACTTTCAATTTTGAAAAATATTATTTTTCCAACTATGTTATTAAGAAAAATGAATCTACCCACGTGAAAATTGCTCTCTTTTATTTTCGATGAGTAGGAATAGATAAGATGATGACATTTTCTCTTAATACGAAAGCCAATGAAGCCATTTAAAATCCCTGGAAGAGAAAGACGAATAATAAACACTCTTATTGCACCTACGGGAGATCTTTCGCAGTGATTATAGAACTTGCCTCGTATAAATGTGACTTCAACTATTAAGGTCAAAAAATGTGCTTAATGCTCCCCCATTGTTGCTGTTGTTATTGTACACTGTACGCGTACAAGAATTTTTATTTTATTTCATGTAACTCAGCTTATTGAACTACTTTTACTTACTTTTACCTCACCGCGTCCTTCGTCAGGAGAATAATTGTTTATCCAGGAAAGGTATAATAACAATAATAATGTCAGACGTAACGAAATATAAGGTTTGCTTGTGGTGAACTTCACCACACGTTCCACAACCATTTAAAATAATAACGAATGTTCTATAGTAACACATTTTCCCTTTTCAGTATTTTATTGCACTCAAAAGAAATTCTGGTTAAATTAACCGGAATACGTCCTTTCTATTTTTAGTATTAAAAATAATTAGTTAAAGTAACTAGAATTCTCTGGTTGTTTTACCCAAAATTATGGTTACTTTAAAAAGAATTTTATTTTTTGAGTGTTTCCATTTCAAAAATTCTGGTTAAATTAACCAGAATTTGTCTTACTATTTTTTTTTTTTTTTTGGTCAAAGTAGCCTTAATTCTGGTTAAAACAACCAGAAGTCTAGTTACTTCAAGCAGAAAAAATAGTAATCATAATTCTGGTTAAAACAATCAGAATTCTAGTTACTTTAACCAGAGAAAATAGTAATCATAATTCTGGTTAAAACAACCAGAATTTTAGTTACTTTAACCAGAAAAAATACTAATCATAATTCTGGTTTAAAAAACCAGAATTTTAGTACTTTAACCAGAAAAAATACCAATCATAATTCTGGTTTAAACAAACAGAATTTTATGTACTTTAACCAGAAAAAATTGTAAGAACAGATTCTGGGTAATTTAACTAGAATTTTTGAAATTGAAACTCAAAAAATGAAATTGCACACTCAAAAAACTAAAAAATGTCTGGTTAAAATAACTATAATTCTGATTATATATATATGCCTTTACTATTTTTTCTGGTTATAGTAACTCGTATTTTTGCTGTTTAAAGCGAATTAACTATTCTTTCTGGCTGAAGTAATTAGAATTCTGTCTGCTTTAACCAGAATTTTTGGTTATTACTTTAACTAGAAAAAAATTGTAAGTTCATACTTAACCAGAATTCAGGTTATTTTAACCAGACATTTATTTATTTTTTTGAAGGTGCAGTTTCATTATTGACACATCCTGCAAATTTTTTTAGTAAATAAATCTTCTGATTGTTTGTTATTTATTATATTTGCTGCTGAATTGTTTAAATAATCATTGAGAGAGGGGTGAAAATATTTTTAATTTATTCCATATACTGAAATAATGAACAATTATTACTAATTATTAAAATTATAAACTGGAAAGAACTTATTTAGTTTTGATAACATAATTCTTAAATTTAAGTTATGCTCTTTATGGTGCCTCCTCAAAGAGAAACAATTAAGTTTCACTTGTTTGTTTTAAAAATATGAATACTTTTGGCCGTTTTCTCCATTCTCCTCAATTATAAAATAGAAATTCAACAATAAAAATATTTGCATTTTCAATAAACACGAGTTTTGCTTATAATATAAAACTTTCTATTTAACTGAAGATTTTCAAACTGTACATGGATTTTTTTTGTTACCGTTTCGGAATTTTAAGTTACATGTTTCAGAATTTTCAGTTACAAGCTACAAGTTACAAGTTTCGTAAAATTACGTTACTTGTAACTAAATTAATTACATAGTAATTACGTTACTTGTAACTGAATTTTCCTAAATTTATCAAAATTTAACTGAAATTTACGAAATTGTAACCAAAATATTTGCATTTTCAATAAACGCGAGTTTTGCTTTCCAATATAAAACTTTCTACTTAACTGAAGATTTTCAAACTGTACGTGGATTTTTTTTGTTACAGTTTCTGAATTTTAAGTTACAAATTTCAGAATTTTCAGCTACAAGTTATGTAAAATTACGTTATTTTAACGAAGTATTCAGTTACATGTAACTGAAGTTTTCTAAATTCACCAAAATGTAACTGAAATTTACGAAACTGTAACCGAAATTTCTGTCACGGTAACTGCATAAAACTTCAGTCACGTGTCTCTGAAAATTACCATGGAAATTTCTAACAGTGTATTATACAAATTAATGTATACAAATTATTAATTAAATAACAAGTTAAGTCAATTATAATTAAATAATTATACAACTTATTTAATAGGAATATTAATTTAATAGGAATATTATTTAATAGGAAGCTTTTCACAATTAAAAAAAGCTTCCTTTTGTATTTTCCGATTAGAGAATTTGAAATTGCATCTTTTTAATTTCGAATGATTTAATTTCCCAATTAATCTTGTATTTTTGCATTTGACATTGAAAATAAAAACAAAATAAATTTAACATTGACACTGAGAACAAAATGAAACAGACTTGACATTGGCATTGAAAACAAAATAAAGCACATCTACGACTTGAACTTGGTCAAGTTTTCTAATTTAATTCAAGAAATTCAATTATTATTATTATTTATCGGCATTTGGAACTCGAAAGTTCATTGCCTCATCTACCCGAGACCGCCACGCGTTTATTCAATAAAAATGGAAAAGTGACAACAACCAAAAACTTACATTCAAGCATTTCGTGGCACCATTTTTGAAGGTAGGATTTTTAAACTTCAATTAAGAAGCTTTAAAGAAACTTTAAAGAGTAAAGAAAAGGTTACTTCACAAATTAATTGTTTTTCTTTTTTTTTCTTGATCCAGTTTTTTTTACAAATTTTAGAAAAATCCCTCTTGTAAGACGACTTTGAAAAATGCTTAAACGCTCGAGAGCTACCATAATCCCATAATAGGCAATTATTCTAGGAGCAGTAAAGGATAGTTTTTCCGGCAGTGTTTTTTCGCTTTTGAGCTAATAAGAGGTAATTTTTTTCGAGGCTAATGTGTAAATCTGACTCACCTGTGCTTTCGAGGTAGTGTCGTAACGGCAATATTCAAGGCTTCGTTATAGAGATTATCCCTTTTCGATCTCCTCGGAAGTTCATTACACGCTCCTTGCGTGAAACTGTAAGTCCTCCGCTTCTTCAGGCACAACATCTTCACGAACCGAATATTACATTTGCCACTTCATAACAATTAATATAGTAACGAGGCTGGCTAATGGCTATATACTTTCAATTTTCTTTCACGGTCATTGCACTTTGTCGTTATCCATTTCCACTCTGGTCTCCTTATCGATCACATTCAATGTTACGTATTGCAACTTTATATTTTTTTCTATTATTCATTCACGATTATATTACTTCTTATCTCACTTTTTCATCCAAGGCAGTCTCCCTTTTTCAAAACTGCTCTCGTCACCACACGCTTTTTCTTAAAGGAAAAAAATTGCATACAAAATTGAAAAAAAGTACATATAAAAAGAATAAAAAATTATAGATCTATGGCATTTTTTAAAATAAAAAATGCACAGGTTTATGTTTTGTTTTTTTATTTTAAATCTGTTATTAAGTTTTTTTAAAGGAATTTTAATTGATGCGAAGTAAGAAGTAACCGGTTTGAGTTTTTTTGTATTTAATAAATATTAAAGATGGTTTGAAACCACTCGTATGAGATGAAACGTTACATCGTTTTCTTTTGCAATTACTTAGGTTTTTTTATTTAGTTTATCTTTGGTATTATCTGATGATTTGATTTTAGTATTTTTTATTTTTTAGTTTGAATTTTTTAAATGTTAAGATTGATTTATGAAGGAAAAGGGCACAATTCTGAACTGTCTATATGTCCACACGTTGTACGAGCCGTAGAATTCGACTTCGACGTCAGCTTCGAGCTGAAGTTATAACTGTACTGAAGACTGCGCCCAGAATCCTTCGCTGAGCAAGTGTGCATCCGTCAATGGCTTCCGAGTTTCCGACGTGTTTATTACCAACACAGACTTGAAAAAATACGGTTGAATCATTAAACACTTTTTACTAACAAGATTTTTATCAATTCTTATCTCCCCTTATATGGGAAAAGACTTTACAACTCTTTCAAACAGAAAATTTTTAGTGTATACATAAGCTTCACTGAGAAGAGAGTGAATTTTCTAACGTTGAAAAGTATCTTCTTCCGGCAGTCGAAATTTTTAATTAATTTTATTTGAATAATTTAGATATTTTGATAAAACATATCGGAAATCTGGCTAAAACATCTATTCATTTAATAATAGCATACTCATTTCTGGACCAACACTTTACATTGAATAAAGTGTATTTGTATATGAAAAATATATTTTTTATTTCAATTTTTTATTCCAATACAATTGATTAATTTAATAATTTTTTTATATAGAATAACATTTAGTGAGTCAATAATAATTTGTTTGTTTGTTTGTTCTTCTCAGAGCTGGGCATAAAATACTTCAAATACATTACTCAAAGTAAAAGTATTTTGCTATAAAGTAGTTAAAATACATTGCAGAGAAAATACAATTTAGCCAAAGTATTTGAAATAAAAGACAAACTACATTTAAGTATTTTTGTATTTTATTTGAAATTCATTTGAGAATTAGGTATTTTATCTGAAATACTTTCTTATATTTTAGACGAAATACATCCTTAATTAATGACATAAACTTAATATTAAACCTATGCGCACTTTATAAAAAGCAAGTCTATACAGTGGAGTTTCACAGAGCTTTGAATTCTTTGGAATTTAATTACGAATTATTTCGGATTCTTCGGAATTCACCTTGAGATCTGTGAAATTATTTGAAATTCATCATGAATTGTTTGGAATTGACAATGAACTCTTCGGAATTCAGATTTCAGGTGGAAAAATTATGCATAATTTATATGTAATGATAGTCACTATGTGTGAATATATAATATAAATATAAATAATTAATAATTAATATAAATATAAATATAAATAAAATATAAATACATACTATTTATGTGTATCGATAGTCACTATGCAAAAATTATGCATAAAAACAGTAAAACTGAAGGTATATAAAAATGTTGTAAACAGTTAAAAACTGCACTGTTAGAAATTTCTCGAAATTTTACCCACTTTTCATTTACTGTAGTTGAAGATTTATTTACTGGGAATGAAATTCCATTTACAGCTCTCTAAATCTGAATTAGTCAAAAACTACAAATAAAATAACAAGAAGTCGTCCACCAATTGAATTAGTAAGCATTTCTGTTAATAATTAGTAGAAAACTACTAATTGTTAGTCAAATTCTACAAATTATTAGTAGAAATTCTTATTTCAGTTGGTGGACGACTTCTCGTTATTTCATTGGTAGTTTTTGACTAATTCTGATTTAGAGAGTAACCAGTAGAAAAGATTAATTCTGATTTAAATTAATAATCAATTCTGATTTAGAGGTTACCCAATAAAAAGATTTAGGGAATACCCAGTAAAAAAAGTACTTAAAATTTAATGGGTTGTATTGAATTCAGTAAAATTTTGTCTTAATTTAAGCAATATTGGTCTAAATTTAATATCACGTTCCCGAATGACAGAATTGAGTCTTAAATTCAGAAAAATTTTACATAAAATAAAATAAATTTTGTTTAAATTCAAATTCAGACAAATTTTACTGAATTTAATCCAAACCATTTTAAGGTGTAACAATTTTAAGTATTCTTTTTTACTGTCTACTTTTGATTAAAAATTCATTTATTTCAGCTGAAAGTTAATTTATTTTAGTTGAAAGTCAATTTATTTTAGTTGAAAATCCATTCATTTTTGTTGAAAATTGATTTACCTTTAGTTTTATTGGACGACTAAGAGCCATTCATGATCGAAAAATGAATTTTCTAAACAGTACCAAAGTCTGGGCCCTTTTTTGCCAAAAATTGTAATTTTTATTTGCATAAAAGTAGTTCATTGAGAAGTGTAAATTCGTAATCAAAGAAACACTTTTGGTTGAAAATACATTTATTTTAGTTGAATATTCATTTATTTTAGTTGAAAATTCATTTATTTTAGTTGAAAATTCATTTATTTTAGTTGAAAATTAATTTACTTTTGGTTGAAAATGCATTCAGTTACAATAATTAAATAAAACTTCAACTAAAATAGTTGAAGTTTTAAAACTAGATATTTCTAACAGTGAATTTGTCATTTTTTTGCAACATTTTGATACCTTCATCAAATTTACTGTGTATGCATAATTTTTTACATAGTAATTATCAATAATTGAGATAATTCGTTAAAACAAAAATTGTGCATACTTTGTTTACCTGTGTTATAATTATTTTCAAAAGGGTCCAATTCATTAGCAAATAATTTTCTCTAGCCAAAATTATTTCTCTAAATCGATAAAATTCTGCGCCTTAATATTATTGTTTTCCAAAATAACAGAGATGAATAAGACCGTTTTTTTGAGATGATAAATGGCATAAATAAAAAGCGTACATATAATCTTTTCAGTGGTCCAATTCTATTTATCGAAAGGAGTCCAAAGGTATATATCAATTTATTTTATTCGTGTAACTGAACAAAGAAACGTTTTAATTTACAACTTTTAGTAACCCTCTACTCACATTTAACATACACGATATTTGTGTAATACATTTATTTCCTGTTCCAGTAATCGAGTATAAAGCTACATTTTTCTACATTTTTCGAGATTGAATTGATAAGTTCTTTATGTGTTTGCTTTACTTCTGAATAATATTTTCAATCATTCCACAAGCCAGCCTGTTTTTCTTTTTTGAAAAATATTATATTAGTTTATTAGATGCACAAATTTTTAATGTGAATTCAATTAGAACACATGGCTCATTAAATGATTGAAGTTAATTAAAAGCTTTGATGTTTTATCGGATTCTAATAAATACTGATTTATTCCACATTTTTAAATACGAGTTTGCATACTCAGCACGAATATTTATTGCTAAATTGGAATCAGAAGTGTCAGCTCTGCAATTTTTGGGTCGCTTGGAATTTACGATTCGGAAAAAAATGTGAGTGATAATTTACAATATCGACTTGACAGAAATTTACTTAAAAATTCAGAACTTTGAATAAAATTCTTCAAATAAGAAAAATTCGTGTTAACAGTAATTGTGTAGAACTGTACAACTTCTATGGAATAGTGGAGCTTCACAGAAATTTCTCACAAATTCCATAAAACTTTTACTGAAATTCCAAGGGAAATTCCATCCGATTATAAGAAAAAACAGTGAAAATGTATAATTGTATACTATATATACTTTATAATAGGTTGAAGCATTTTGAAGATTAAAGTTATTTCCAGTTTATGTTCATTGTACTCAATTGCGAAAGTATGAAGACAGTGCTTGTTAGGAAAGATGTATCTTGTCGAATGAAGGAGAACGAACTTAATTGCGGCATCATCAGAAACATTTATCCTATCACTAAGTAAGCATTCGATAAGTACACGTTTCATGAGTCTAGAAATATCTTCAAAAGGCTCTATTATTTTTAAAAAATTGCAGAAATTAAATACAGAAATTAAAAAATGAATTAATATCAAACATAAAATTCCCTTAAAGATGTTTACCCTTTATGGCAACTTACATTTTTAAAATAGGTTTATAAAATCGAGGAAAATATCCAAATTGTTAAATATAACAAATTTCAAAAGAAAAATCAAAGGGCGGTATAGAAAAAAATAGTTGGATCTATAATTCTTTATTTAATATTAGTTATTTAAAATTTTATTTCGCTTTAGCAAAAAGTCGTGATTCTGGTTCAATCAATTCAATCTTCATCATTGATAGCATATTTTGTTCTTTAAAGTATTATCTACAATTCTATTTGGATGAATTTGATTAAAAATAAGCTTGTTAAGTAGATAGCGAGTTAAAAAAATATTAGTTAATTAACCATTTTTTTAATTAAAATTTAACTGTGTTTTAATAAGAACCAACATGGAAAAAAATTCGATGTCTTATTGAATTTTTTGTTAGGTTAACCAAAAAATTCGATTTCTTATTGAATTTCTTTGTTAATTTAACCAAAAAATTCGATGAAGCATAGAATTTTTTTGTGAGTTTAACTAAAAAATTCGATAAGGCATGGAATTTTTTTTCAGTGAACCAAATGGAATTATAGATGATATTTTAAAGAACAAAATAAGCTATCAATAATGAAGATTAAATCAAAATTAAGTTTCTCTAAAGCGAGAGCAAAAATACAAAATCTTAAGTAACTAAAGTTAAATAAATAATTACAGCAGTCATCACAGGTTGTCACCTATTCCTACCATTTTCACCTATTTTGAATTTCGCCACGTATTTCACCTATTTTGGAAATTTGTCACCCTTTATCAATTGATAAAATAAAATTTTTTGAACAAAAAATCCTAAAAAAATTCATAAAGAGTAAAGTTCTACCTTCATTTAAGTTAATAAAATGTCAATAAACTGTTTGTTATCGCACTTCATTTAATAATCTTTCAAATATAGTTTGTATAATTAAGGAAAATAACCACATTGTTGAATATAAAAAATTAATAAAAAATACAAAACTAATTGTAATTTAGAAAAAAATAGTTATTTTATTAATTATAATAATATAATAGCTATTTTAAAAATTTTAGATGCGATAACAGATGAACATCCTTAAATTTTACGTTTATTTATTTCATAAAACATTTTTTTTCGGTCCCCTATTTGTCACCTATTTTTGGAAAAAGTTCACAGTTTCTCCTTTTTTAATAACAAAATAGGTACTGTGATGACTACTACAGATTCAACTATTTTTTTCTACACTGCAATTAGATTTCGCCTTCAAAATTTGTTATATTTAACAATGTGATTATTTTCCTCGATTGTATAAACTATTTCAAAAATTATTAAAATTTGAGCCGCGATAAGGAGTGAACATCCTTAAATTTGAATAGCACATGTTTTGAACTTAATAATCCATTTCGTACTTCAAAAACTTGAAAATAATTATAAAAGTACAAAAATAATTAAATATGACCAAAAATGTATTATTCTCCAATAAAGAACTACTTATTTATCTTATATTTATCTTAAATTATGCAATACAGAAGTCCCATGAAATTAACAGCTAATTCTTGTAAATTGACCTCCTTTCTCATTTTTTGCTTCCAGTTCAAACCGGATGTAATCTTAGAATTTAAAACGCAAAGTGTAATTGTATTCGGAATGAGAAAATATGAAAAGGCGTAAAACCTATAAACCGGAAATGAAGAGAAGTCGATGGTCCTGTTTAAGAAGCGCGAGTTGCATTTGCTTTCGAGATTTAATAAACTACCGAGATACGGTAATGTTATATAAAGTTAAAAGTGCAGAAGCAAGTGCAGTTATGTTGGAATGACCGCTAGGACGGGCTGCCGGACCACTACCCTGTTGCCATGCAAGTTTACACTCTTGAAAAATAAAAATAAAAAAAATTAAACAGAGAAGATGCACATAATCATAATGGGGAATAATTCCCCTGACTGAACCTCGTTTTTCCAGTCCGCGTTAATTTGCTTGCGTTATCGCAATTAAGTATCATGCTTTACTCACTGGGGTTTCTTTGAAGCTTACTCACATTATTTAATCTACTTTTCATCTGTTGATTATTTTTTCTCCTGAACACAGAATTTTTTTTCTTTAAAACATCATGAAAGCTGTATTGAGAAAAAAGTTTGGTTGGTCGAATCAAATCGTTTAGTTTATTTAAATAAAAATATTGGTTAAGAGAACCAAATTTTTTATTGAGTTATCCAAATTTTTTGTTGATTAAACTAAATCTTTAGTTAAATATACCATATTATTTATTCTTTGTTAAATCAACTAAAACTTTTGGTTAACTCAACCAAACATTTGGAATGAAATGAAATTCAACCAAATATTTTTTTCCGTGTGTCGAAATTCTGCGGATATATAAGTCCAAGTCGAAGTCATTTTGTCAATTTTATAAGAGGATTTTGACAAAATATAGAAAATTTCAATGTTTTTGAAATTTTTAATAACTGTCGAAATAACAGGCCTGTCGCAAGTCACTTTTTTTAGAAGTGGTCATTTATAATCACTTTTTTCTGAATTTGGTCAATTTTTCCACTTTTAAAAAAAATTTTGCCAAAAATTTTCATATTCTTCGGGTTCTTTTTAAAGGTAAATCTCCATTGAATTTCATAAATGTATGAGGTGGTGTCAATTTGTTTCCCTAGACTAGATTCTGCAAAAGGCTGAAATAAAAATCAGTATATATTATATTTTTTATATTTATATATTATATTGTATATTATTATTATTATTATTATTATTTTGATAATTTTTAGTGGAATATATAGGGCTATTCCTTTCTTTATTATTTTCAAATGATTTTGTGAGTACAATTTTTTTACAATTGTTTTGTACCTTTGGAAGAATACAGGAAAAATATTGGAAATATCTTGGCTGCTGTGTCTTTAGAAGAAAAAATTAACTGAAATTCAATACAGTATTCTTACACACACACACACACACACACGCGCGCGCGCGCGCACAAAAAATGTGGAATTCTATATATAATTAATGAAATCCGAAAGAATTAATTAATCACACAGAATTGTAAGTGTAATGGCATTTTATAAAGAGTTCCTTCAATAAATTGAATATAAAATTCCATGCAGAATTCCATACCGAAGTTTCATTTAGAATTAGAGTTTCCAAATGGAATTCTAAATGAAATTACATTTATTTTTTGTTTCAGGTAAGATCGCTTTACAACGACATGTGCCAATTTTCTCTCCAAAGGGTGAGTTTTACAAATAATTTATCATTACTGGTTTTAATTAGAATTATGAGACCTTCTGAAAAAAGACTATTCTCCTTTAGCAAGATAAAATAATGTAAATTGTAATTATAAATTATAACTTGTAAATTGTAAATATATCTTTATACAATGTATATTTGCCTATAACTGCAACTAATATTTTGTGTATAAAGTTCAATCGATTTCACTTTTCTTTTAATAAAATAACATTGCAGATAAAGTTCAATATCATATATGTAGAAATTAATTTGAGTTCATGATCATTATGACTGAAGAACCATAAATAAATGATGACATGGAAATGTTATCGATAAAATGTTTATTGACTCTGATTTCAGTTTTATAGACTGCGACGTTCAATGTGAATGGAATGAATTGTACGATCGATAATAATGATAATATCGTATATAGTTAACGGAAAAAATGAAATCCCTACATAAAGTCTCAGTGCATCGAACTTAAACCGCACATTTTCATCATATAATACAAATCGTGATCTCATATACGAACGAAAGGTATCTCAAGGCCGGCTGTGTATCGCAGTTATTATAACATGTAAAAGACTGCGCGTTAACTTCCACTTTTAAATGCAACAACTCTCTCTCTTTATCGAGAGATCCAATTGTAAGTGGATCCGGTAGGAAGAGAGAAGATATCTATCGCAATGTACAAAAATTTTTATAGACAAAAAGTATTAAAACATAAACTAAATTTCATTCTTCAAAAGTAACTTTATCATCCTTCTACAGTACCAGCGAGAATTATGAGACCACCTGCTTTTTGTTAGTTGCATAAAAACAGATAATTTTGATAATACATAAAGTAAAATTTTTTTCCTCAAAATAGAAAGGTGTCAAAATTCTGCATCTAATGACCCCAAGATGAAATGTTTTTGTGAATTCCTTAAGAAGATATTGACAAAAAAGTTCAAATTTGAAAGTTTCCTTAAATTTTGAATAACTCCTGGAATAGTGGACATTTTTTAGTGATCATGGGCTCATTTTAAAGGTAAATTAACGCAAAATATTACTATTGTGTCAGGAACATCGTAGTAAAATATCCCTGAATTTTGCCAAAGTCTAAACTTGAAGCAAGAAAGTTTTAAAAATTAAAAAAATTCTTACTTTTGAAAAAAAGATTTTCAAAAATTATGAAAGTGATAATTAGCAATAGTTAACTAAATTTTCTTACAATATGCAGTATAATTATTTGTAATATTTCTTTTATAAATGATTTTACAATTTTGAATTTTTACGATCTTTTTATTTCAAGTTCAGACTTTGAAAAAATCCAGGGAAAAAATTCTAGGATATTCTTGACACATTAGTCACAATAGCTTTTTTTAAAGATAAGTTAATAGTTAATAATAAAGTTAATAATAAAGATAAGAATAGGACTATTCTACGTTAACTTATCTTTAAAAAAAGCCCAAAAACACTTAAAAATAACCATTATTTAAGGAGGTATTCAAAATTTTTTAAAATTTAAATTAAAAAAATTTTTAATTTTTTAAATATGGACTTTTTTTGCAATATCATCTGAAAAAATGGGCAAAAGTACTTCAACTGGGGGTTATTGCATAATTTTGATATCTTTCATACTTTCAGAAACAAATTTTAATTTGTGAATTATAAAAATTACCTTATATTATACAACTAACAAAAAACAGGTGGTCTCATAATTTTCACCGATACTGTAACTTTACCATTTATGAAAAAATTCATTTTTCACAATTCTGAAATTGTTGCCAATCTGGTGTACATGCCTTCATAAAGACTTTGAAAACGTTTAATATCCTTGAAATCTTTTGAACCTTCTTGAAATTTTTGTGAAATTTTTGAAATTTTTTTACATTTTTTTAACTCGAGAGGCTAACAACTCTTAAAATCTACTGCTGTACAGTCTTCAAGAAATCTTTTAAATTTTTTGAAATCTTTAAAGTCTTTTGAAATCTCTGAAATATTTGGAATAGTTGAAATCTTTTGAAATCCTTGAAATCTGGTGTACCTACACTCCAAAATTGATTGATCAACCCCTCGTGCAATTATGAAATAATTTACACGTTTTAAGTGATTATAATGGATTTCAAGCTTTTTTTTGCTTGGTATAATAAACAAAACATCATGTTTTGCTTACTTTAACTATCTCGTCAAAATCTTAAAATCTTTTGAATCTTTGATCTTTTGAAAAATTTCTTGAATCATTAGAAAGTAATATCTTAAAAATTTATTTAAAAATTTTAAATCCCTTAAAAGCCTTTGCTATCTTCAAATATTTTCATTCATATTTCTGAAATCTCTCAAGATTTTTGAAATCCTTTGAAATCTTTATAAATTCCTTTGAAATCTCTTTAAATATTTTAAAATATTTTTAACATCTTTTAAACCTCAAATCTCCTGAAATTATTTTGAACCCCATAACTGAATTCATTAAAAATCCTGATCAATCTTCAATTGTATGCTCTTACTATTTCTTCTAGTTAAAATAACCAGAATTCTGGTTTTGAACCAGAATTTTGCTAGTTTTTTGTTTTATTTTTTATGGGTATCACAATACAAGAATTGTTATAAACAAAAAAGTATTAAAAAAGAAACTGACAATGAATATTATCCTTCAGAAGCAATTTTATCATCAATATAACTTTATCATTTATTGAAAAATTTATTTTTCATAATCATTCTGAATTTTAAGCTAATTATGAAATTATGAAAGAATTTAAAAACATTGCAAATAATGACTTCGACAAAATGCAACACATTTGAAGTGATTTTAATGGATTTCAAGTAATTTTCTGTGCATGGTCACTCTATATTTTTTTTAAATGGTTCCCTCTATTCCCATTTTTTTAGATGAAGATAAGAATCATTGAAAAATTTTAACTAAATATTATAATTGTTTGTTTACTTTTAAAATCTTTTAAAAATCTTAAACTCCTTTGAATCGTTGATCTTTTGAAAAATTTCTTGAATCATTAGAAAGTAATATCTTAAAAATTTATTTAAAAATTTTAAATCCCTTAAAAGCCTTTGCTATCTTCAAATATTTTCATTCATATTTCTGAAATCTCTCAAGATTTTTGAAATCCTTTGAAATCTTTATAAATTCCTTTGAAATCTCTTTAAATATTTTAAAATATTTTTAACATCTTTTAAACCTCAAATCTCCTGAAATTATTTTGAACCCCATAACTGAATTCATTAAAAATCCTGATCAATCTTCAATTGTATGCTCTTACTATTTTTTCTAGTTAAAATAACCAGAATTCTGGTTTTTAACCAGAATTTTGCTAGTTTATTGTTTTGTTTTTTATGTGTCTCGCAATACAAAAATTGTTATAAACAAAAAAATATTTTAAAAAAAAACTGACAATGAATATTATCCTTCAGAAGCAACTTTATCATCAATATAACTTTACCATTTATTGAAAAATTCATTTTTCATAATTCTGAATTTTTAGCCAATTATGTAATTATGAAAGAATTTACCATCATTGCAAAAGATGATTTCGACAAAATGCAACACATTTGAAGTGGTTTTAATAGATTTCAAGTAATTTTCTGTGCATGGTCACTCTACATTTTTTTAAAATGGCTCCCCTCTATTTCCTTTTTTTTTAAGACGAAGATAAGAATCATTGAAAAATTTTAACTAAATATTATAGTCCTTTATTTACTTTAAAAATCTCTTCAAAATCTTAGAATTATTTGAAATTTTGATTCTTCGAAAAATTCTTGAAAAGTACTATCTTTAAACATGATTTTTATTGAAAATTTTAAAAATCCTTAAAAGTCTTTGCAATCTTCAAATATTTTCACTCTTATTCTGAAATCTCTTAAGATTTTTTAAAATCCTTCAAAACCTTTTAAATACTTAAATCTTTGTAAATTCCTTTAAATTTGCGGCGAGTTCGTTTGAAATCTCTTTCAATATTCTAATATACTTTTAAAATCCTTTTAAACCTTGAATTTCCTAAAATTGTTTTGAAATCAGCGACTGAAATCATTGAAAATCCTGATCAATCTTACGAAATTGAGAAAACTGTTAAAATCTTTAAGAAGCTTGTAAGAATTGCCCGGGAATTTCATGACCAAAAATTAGTAGACACCTTGAGTTTTACAATATTCAAACGAAATTTGATTTTGTACGAAATTTACGAGATTTTTGTGACCTTGATGATATTAATTTCAGGGATCTGATAGAAACGAAACAAAATATTTTCGTGATTTTCGTTTCGTTTCCATATTTGCCAAACATAACTATATTCACTCGATTTACGTTGCTATACAAAATACCGAATTTGTAACGAAATTTTTTAATTAGATGTAATTGTACACTAAATTGTATTCGAATCATTGTGCAACATATGTAAATATTAAAACATAGACTGATCAAATATGATATTCGAACAATAATTTCGTTTTTAATTTCGTTCTAATCTGTCAAAACGTAACCAAAAGAAAACAAAAGATTCGGTATTTTTTGGGTAACGTAAGGTAACGAAACGAATGTTTCGGACGGATCCCTGATTAATTTCAATTAAGTATTGACTTGAAAATGAATAATTTGACTTACTTGGAGAAATTAATTCTAATTAATGTACATAAATGCAATGATACCTTCAAAAGTTATTATTATGTGTGCTTAAAATTAAATTGAAAAAGATTTTTGAGATTTATAATGATCAAACTAATTAAAAGATGTTGTCCCACTTTTGGCGGCTACTTGTATATTTTCCATCATTATATATTTATTTTATGACAAAATTTCTAAAGGTCTTTGAAAATGCCAATACCACTTTTTCAGTATATCATAAAGTGTTTCAAGAACAATAATCTAGATCCATTCCTGGGAACGAATATTTACCAACGGATTTTTAACGACTAGTTATATCAGCCTAAAACTACATAATTCTTACAGTAATAAATAGTGATACAATGCTACGCATAAGTACATCATAAAATATTTGATTTCTGAATATGCAAAACTCACTACAAATGATTTTATAGATAATTATTTTGCATTGATTTTCTGTTATAACTTTTTTAATTGACACCACTTGGATATTTATTTTCATTACCGTGTTGGACATTTATTTTTAAATTTATTTTCATCATTTCAAAAGTTTTTGATTGTTTATTGATTTTGCTTTATAATTATTTATGTTTGTGTATTGTGAGTCGATTCATGAGGTACTTATGTACTAAAATTTTATAAGATTTATAAAATTTATAAGATTATAAGATCAATCAGGTTGATAAATTGGAAAGAATTAGATAAAAAATAAAATTCAATTGTAAAACAGTCATGTATGAAGCATTTATAATAGCAGCGATAGGCGATATAACGAATCCCATTTTACCATTCCTTCCGTGAAGTAACTACCGGCACTAAATATGAAAGGAAAGCATTCAATGTTAACCATGGAATTTCGAGTTTTTCTTCACAGATATCGATATGAATTCCTTAGTTAATATTAATTATAATACTTATCATTTCAATTTTATGTTAATTATTAGTATTCTACTTATAATTTATGCCCTTTCAACATATTCAAATAAAGATTGATTAAAAGAAGTAATTTCTCATATAAAAATGTTTCAAATTAAGAAAATTACTATATTTGATTTAATTAGATTTTAATTATTATTGTCAACAAATATTGTATTAATATATCATTATTGTCAATAATTATTATATTAATATATCATTATTTGCAGTTAATATTATATTAATATATCAATATTATCAATTGTAATTAGATTGGTGTCAAATAAGTGCTACCTTTTTTTTTAATAGACAAAATGAAAGTCGATTTTTAATTCACGGTAGCCTGGAACAAATTATGTATATATTAAACTATTTTGACATTTGACAGTTACTTATATTATGTATTTTGAGCGAAAGTACGAAAAATAAGGCAGGGTCAATTACCCTGACGTAATGCTGGCGATGATAAAAACTTGTGAATATAACTGCAGGTGCCACGTGAAAATATTTTTCACGAAAATATTCCCTGGAGAATGACATTCTCTTTCGAAATTTTTGCTCTATTAGTTAAACATAAATTGTTACTTTATTAGGTTTTAGTTATTGTCAAAATTACAAATATTTAGCAAAACTTTAGAATTTAGTCAAACTCAGTTGCTTTAGATGTCATTAATTATATTTTTATTAATTATAAGTACTTTTATTTTGGATTTCGTCTTTTACAACCTTTTGATTTAATCATTTCTATTTACGCTTCTCTATTTTCCTTTAAAAAAAAATAACCAAATTTTATAAAAATTACATTCATGTTGAAGCTCATCTGCTTCTTTGGCACCATTCATTTTTAAATATCTCTCAATTTTTCTAAACAGGCATTTAATTTTCTATTTTCTATATCTGTATAAATCACTCCATATTTTGAAGAAAAAAAATACTTCACTTACACTCACGCACATTTTTCAAAATTTCAAATAATGATGAATCGACACTTGATTAAAACTTTTCGAATATTTGAAAGAATGTCTTTTCGTTTGCCTAATGTCTTTATCTTTATCATTTGCCGGAAATGAATTTGTCGGGATTTGAAATTGTAATTTGTAATCCTAGACGAGAAAGTGGAAACTGAGAATGCAACCGATATATCGCTCGAGCATACAGGTACTAATTATTGTTCACTTTTAGCCGCGGGAAGTACGAATGAAACGTAAGTTTTCAAACAGTCTCCTTTATGCCTGGCTTCACTACAGACTTCCATCACTATGTAACGTAAAAGTATGAAGTGCAATTGGTCCTTGCACACTCCACGTGTTTCACGAATATCTTTAAGTATAGAAAAATATGTTTCGTTTTGTAAAATACATATATAATAATATATAAAATATATCAATGGACATTTATTTCTTAAGGAGGAATTAGATAGACAACACTGCTCTACAAAAAAAAATGTTCTATTTGCTGCAGGGTAGATGGTAGTTTCTAGGGTAATTTGGGCCCGCTGAATCCAAAAATGACTATCATTTTGCTCAATCAGCTCTTGCTTATAAGATATCGCAAAAAACCGTTTTTCGCGATATTCAAAAATTTACGTAACTGCAGTTTGCAACGATTAAAAAAAAACGAAGCATCGAAAACACGATTTGGAAAAAACAAGCGACCAAAAAATTGACGACGGAAAATGGTCAATCTCAATGAAAGAAAGTATTTCTGAAAGTTTCGTCCCTCTAGATCCCTTGGAACTCACCCTTTTTCCATCCCTAATACTTAAAAAAATTCCTGGAAACTACCCAAAATTCGAGACCACGAATTTTTCGATGCAAAGTATTTTTAATTGACCAGGAGAAAGCCATATAAAATTTTTAGCTCCTTAAACGCTTCGGATCTCACCCCCTTTCTACCCCTAATACTTAAAAAATTCCTAGAAACTACCCAAAATTCGAGACCACGAATTTTTCAATGCAGAGAAGTTTCAATTTAAAACGAAAAGGCCAGATAAAATTTTCATCCCTTTAGAACTTTCGGATCTCATCCTTTTTCAGACCCTAAGACTTAAAAAATTCATGGAATCTACCTAAAACCCCAGACCACGAATTTTTCAATTAAAAAAAGTTTCAATTGATAAAAAGAAAGACATGAAATTGTTATCCACCGAGAACTTTCATATCTCACCCCTTTTCCATCCCTGTTACTTAAAAAATTCCTGAAAAGTAACAAAAATCCCAGACCACGAATTTTTCGGTGCAAAGTAGATTCAATTGACAAGAGGAAAACCATATAAAATTTTAAGCCCCCTAAACGCCTCGGATCTCACCCCTTTTCTACCCTTAATATTTAAAAAATTCCTGGAAACTATCAAAAATTCAGGACCACGAATTTTTCGATTCAAAAAAGTTTCAATTGATAAAAAGAAAGATATGAAATTGTCATCCACCTAGAATTTTCATATCTCACCCCTTTTCCATACTTAACCCCTTGACTGCCGACCCAATTTCAAGAAACATGCCCAGACTGCCGAAAATTCAAAATTGCAGTTCAAACTCCTGATGGGGATTTTCTGAATGTGGGTCGAGAACTGATAAAGAAAATGTATGATAATCAACATTTTCCTTTTTTTATAAACAATTTAGTGAGCAAATGTGGTTTTTGGGAATTGGCTACTTTCTGTTGCTTCAAACTGACATTTTTTGGAGGAAATGTAAGTGTAATGAAGTCTAATTAGAAACTTAATGGAAATAAACAATGTATAGTTATTATTTAAACAATTTCTCTTGAGTGATAACTTGATATTAGACAACAATTTTTAATTGTTTAAGCAACTTTAATTAACAAATGCATAACTTTGTCAGTTTTCACTGCAAAGATTTAGTTTTTTCACAAAATCAATTGAAATCACCTTGCTTTTGACTCAGCACTGTCACAAACCTCCATTGGACAACCATTGTTGACCATTGTTGTCAAAAGTTATGCATTTCTTAGCTAAAACTGTCTGGATAATAAACAATGGTTGTCCAAAGGAAAGGAGGGATTCCAATAAGGCTTGCTTTTGGCCCCAGAATCAGAAAAAAAATTTTACGAAAATGAAAACTCGAAAGTGCCTGATTTTTTTGCTCCATATTCGTCTACTTAAAAGACATGGTTTTACATAAAAACAATTTAAATTGAACGATTTTTCCAGAATATAAAAAATTTCTACTGTAAATTGAAGACATTTTTTATCTTCTCGAAAAATCATTTAATTTAAATTGTTCTTACGTAAAATAATGTCTTTTAAGAAGACGCATGTGGGGCAAAAAATATCGGACACTTTCGAGTTTTCATTTTCATAAAAAATTTCTTTTTTAATTCTTGGGCCAAAAACAAGCCTTATTGCAAACCCTCCTTTGCGACAGTACTAAGCTAAAAGCAAGGTGATTTTAGTTGATTTTTTGGAAAAAAACTGAAGCATCAGGAAGTAGCCAATTCCCAAGAAACCACATTTGTTCACTAAATTATTTATAACAAAAGGAAAATGTTGTTTTCTTTATACGTGCGTAAGAAATTCTACTTTGAACGTCTGTTTAATGTTAAAACTTCGAATGCTTTGAATTTGGTACTTTTCGTTGCAAATTCGGATTCAGCGACTGTCTCAACACATTTTTCCACTCATCACGTGGTTTCTGATATTATTGGCATTTAGAAGAAGTGTAAATTGAAGTAAAATGGGTGGTTTTTTTCTCGTCAGGGTGGATTACAAGGGGTAGGATGTATTGACAGTCTTAGAAAACTCCTCTTTGCATGACAATGAATATTTTCTTGAATGAAAACTGAGTGTTAGGATATAAAACAATGAGTAAATGAATTTTCTCAAGTAGGAGTAGTTTTTCTGAATTCAAGGGTGATTTTCAAGGGTTGTAACTGCATACTAATTTTTTTTAAATATCTGTATGCCTCAACATACTTTTTCATCCATCATGTGGGATGTAAAATTATACAATTCGGGAAAAGGGCTTAATACAGTAAAGTACTTCATGGCAAAGTTTTTCAAAAAATCGGGAAAAAACGCGGTTTTTGAGTAGCCATATTAATTTTCAGACACAAAAAATGGTTAAACCGACTATATAATCTTGATTAGCATATCCTTATAT
>JBAGKK010517539.1:0-13490 GCA_037177015.1 Euceroptres primus
TTGTTTACATCACGACTCTCTGCGCATTTACTTTTGTACGTTCAGAGACTATATACGCGGTCCTGAATGTTGACATAGGACTGCTCGCTCGTCGCTTTAAATCCGGTTCAAACTGGATTTTAATAGCATTAGATTTACCATCTGCTTTAGTGAGCATTTCTGCTAATTAATTGTAGAAAACTACTAATTCATAGTAGAAAACTACTAATTAACTTAGTAAGGCTTACTAAATAAATTAGTAACCCTTACTACGTGAATTAGTAGTTTTCTACTAAAATTAGTAAAAATGCTTACTAAAGCAATTGGTAAACAATTCGGCACTATTTCATTAGTAGAAAAAACTATTAATTCAGATTTGGAAAGCATCGATGTTCTATTATATCCTTTATTATTTCCCAAAATTACAGATTGATACATTCATTATTTTAGTAATAAGTCCACTGAATGTAAATATTATATTTTGATCGCTTTTTCAAATATAACTACCATAATACAAGCTTTATCTGGTTTTACATTCAGCGGACTTATTACTAAAATAATGAATGTATCGATTTGTAATTTTGGGAAACGATAAAAGTCGTAATAGAGCATCGATGTCTACTCCGGTACAAATTGTATTTTATGAAATAAGATGAATTTGAACATTCTTAATTTCTATGAAAGGGCGTGAGAACCCTCATTCGCATTACATGACGTCATTATGTATCAAATACCCTTAAGATTCTGGAGAATTTTAGCAGGCTCATTTCGGGGATTTGATTCGTTGAAATTTTTAAATTTTGTTAATTTCATAATTCAGAAATTTAAATTTTTGCCAGCAATTTTAGCAGCCGAAAATTTGTATATGTCGTTAATTAATAGTCGACAAATTTTTTGTTCAGAAATATGTGCTGTCGGAATTTCTCTTTTCATTAACTTCAACGTGTCATTACAATTTTTTCCAGGAATATTATAGAGCCTCTGATAATATTTTTATGATTCAGTTGCTGATTTAGTTGCAGTTAATATAATATTATTTGTTAATGAAATTTTAGATTTATTATTAAAATGTTAAATTTATTAACTTTTATTAGCTTCCGCGGTATTTTTAACTATTGTTCCTAAAATTAAAATTCTGAACACAGTAAAGTTATGAAGCTTGTTGAATTATTTACAAAAAACTATGATTTTCTCTAGGATTCAGGTAAAAGTTGCATTTAAACAATTAAACATTGTCTAAATAATTATAAAACAACTGAAATGGATACATTTACTTTTTGTTTGAACTTCACAAGAAGTCGATGCCCTCCAGTCCAACATTTTTTTTTTTTTTTTGAAACACCCTACTCTTAACTAGGGGGTCCCAAAAATACATTGGAAAAAAATTTTTGCTAAACCATCCCAATCTATGAGATTGGGATGTATTTTTGGGGTTTCAAAAATACATTGTAAAAAAAATTTTTCGAAATCATCCCAATCTATGGGATTGTGATGACGTATTTTTTTTTAATCGGTTGATATTTGAAAGTGGCTCCTTGTCCCTGAAGTTTCCCATTGAATTATTATGGGGGAAACTCAACTTTTTGAAAATGCACAATAAAAGGCGAATTTGTATAAATAAAGTAGGGAGTTTCGTACCATAGTTCTCTTAATAATTCATCAAGGAATAAAATTCAATAATCAATTTTGAAATTGAAACCCTCTAAGGTCCTTTTATGGGACTCCAAAATTAACCCCCATAAGTAACGAATGAGAGTTTTGCGATAAATTGACTTTTATCCCTTCTTTTGCCAATTTTTTTCATAAATCATAATTATTTGGCAAAGTGAAACATAATATGACATTTTTAAACAATTTTTAATTGTTCAAACAATGTTTATTTATTTAAACTTTTTTCAAAGTCTGTCTGAAATTATGGCATATTCTGGAGGCTGTGAGTTACCTATTTAATAAATATTAAGCACTAATTTATTTATTTTAAAGCTTTCTAAATTGTTTAAACAATGTTTTATTTTTGAAACGTATCTTTCATCAGGAAATAGCTGGACTATAGAGACTATAGAGAACGAATGAAATATATATTTCAACATTCATTGTAAATTTATAATATCGTAATTACATTGAATGATAAATAATATGAATTTTCTGAGAAGAATCGTTTTCTATTTTAGTTAATCTATTTGAAAATTATTATTCTTTTCAAACAAAAGACTAACTTCATTCAAGATATCATATAAATGTGGTAGGACACGATGACAATAAATCAAGGAAAAGGAATTTTTTGAAAGGTTACTTCCTTAATATAAATTTGTTTAAATTGCGAGTTTGTAAGAACGAATAAATTTTTACAGACAATATTTTCATGTATAACTTGCCTTATAAAAAGAACAACAGTTATCTGGGAAAAAACGCGGGACACGATGACATTACAAAGATGTATGATTTTCGAAAGTTTGTTAAATTTGTTAATTGCTGATTTTATTTACATTTTTGATAGATTTTGACATAAGTATATTGTAAAATTTACGTCAAAATTCACTTATTTTATGGTTTACTTATAGAAAACTACTATTTTCACTAAAAATCCGACGAAATGTGTCTCTGGACACGATGACCAAAACTGAAAATTAAATTTGGGGACACATGAAAAGCTATTCGTTTCTTGAAATTGAAATTAATCAAACGATTAATTAATAATTAACTTCTTTTCTATCTTGAGGAGTAAAAGATAAAAGGCTTTCGAATACTTATAAATATAATCAGGGATAAGGGACACGATGACAGATATTTGAAAGATTTTATGTATATTTAGTAACATATGGATAAATGTAAGCATAGGACATTGTAGAGTGGTTTGCATTAATTTATATTTAAATTTATTTATACATTTATCATTCTTATATTTATATATTTATAATTTTTTATATTTATAATTTATATATTTTCAATATTTTTAAGATTTTTATTATATATTTATATTTATTTATATATATATATACATATTATACTTAAGATTAAATATTTTTTAAAAATAAGAGCGTAATTTTCTCGGGACACATTTTCGTTGATTTTTTATTTTCGCCCTTAAACAATTACCATTTGTTTAAACAATTTTTTTCCCGAATTCTGCTTGAAATTATTACAGCTTCTGAACGCTTTGAGTTATTTAATACGTATTAAGTAATAATTTATTTATTTCAGTGGTTTCTAAATTGTTTAAACAATTCTTCATTGTAGTAACTTTCATCAAGAAAAAGGTGCAACAAAAAAGCTTTTTCCAATTTTTGCCACTAATGCGATTACATATTATCAACGATTCTAAACTATTTTCAACCTACTTCTAATTGTTTAAACAATTGCCATTTGTTTAAAAATTTTTTGAATTGTAAATGTATTATCATGGTACGCAACTCCCTACTTTATTATACAAATTCGCGTTTTATTGTGCATTTTCAAGAAGTTGAGTTTTCCTCATGGTAATTCAATGAGAAACTTCAGGGCCAATGAGGCACGATCAAATATCAACCGATTTAAAGAAAAAACATACGCATTTACTTTTTTCGGGAACCTCCTCGTAGATTGGGCTGGTTTCTCAAAAATCGGTTTTTTGGGATACCCTACTGTTGACCCTATCATGAGTTGAAGCAGATGAAAGAATCGTTTCCGGAAATTCTATAACTCAGTAGAGACCCTGGTTATTTGAGTTTTGAGGATAAAAGGACAGTGCACATCGGGGAAAGTGGTCAAGCTTTCCACTGTCCAACCTAGCGCATGTCGTTATACAAGCACAGAGGGATGAGAGACCCGAGAATAGAGGGGCTAAAGCGTTAAGCCGTCTTGTTTAATATGGCTTTATTACATAGCAGGCAACGAACCGCCGGAGGCCATTATGCGGTGATAAAATGCGCGACGTACTAGCGTACATTGTATTATATCTGCCAGTACTTGCACACATAGCTGTTTGTACCTGTATACGTATAGACATCCTCGTGTGATAAAATGGGTGTAAACGTTAATGCAGGCTCTAAATACAGGTGTTCGTACCTATCGCGTCGACAGATAAAATCCACTATTGAGGCAGCCTTGTTTTTCACGTTTCTAACTTCCCTCTTCTTGTTGATACCTGATGCAACTTAATCGATTTTTAATCAAGTTTCTATTGAAAAAGCTTGCAACATTTTTTCTTCATTAAGGTTTCTTTTGTCTTTGATTCAAACCCATTATGGATGTTTTTACCACGAAGTAAAAGAACGGGATAACAAGAATTTTCTAATGAACAATAAGACTGTTTTTTATTGTTGTCGCGGATTTTTCAAATGTTCTCTGATCCCTTTTTTGTCTTTTTTTGCTCGCAGCTTCACTCTCGACTCCTTTACACGGAAAAAATTTGTCCTATAAAAAGTGTAGAATTCAGTCTGGGAATCTTGGACGGGCAATAATATATTATAAAAATTGGAAGCCTTCTCAGTTCAATATTTAAAAGAGATTCCAATACTAAGTAATGGAAAGAACAACAGAAAGTCCTGGACTGTCTAGGAAGCAATTATAATTTCTAAGACAGTCTGAGAAAATATAAAGTGTTCTAACGCAAATTAAAAAAGGCGTACTACGAAGCAGATACCTGGTGCATTTTTTTATAACAGTATTTTTTCATCACATATTTACATTATATACAGAGCAGCTAGAGCTATGGAAAATACTGATAAAAAATAGCTTACAAATCTTAGACCTATCCAAGTCCGTGTGGCTGAAATCTCAGCTCTCGCAGACATTACAGACACACATTATCCGTCCAAGATTCCAGGATTATTTCTACACTTTTTACAGGACAAATTTTTTCCGTGTAGTTAATAGAAGAGATAAAATAGGGAGAGCTTGCGGAGGTTGTAAGATTTCGCTAAATGTAATTTTGGAACTTGACTGGTACTAAATTTCCTATTTACGGATCCAGTCTTTCCTTACTTTATGTTACCCAAAAAAAACCTTTTAAATACCAAAAATGTAGAGATATTAAAACTTCTTCAGGAAAGACACTTCATTCTGCATAACACGTGTCGCTTCTAAATTTGAACACTGTAGCTCGTTTTTTTTGCCTTTCATCTGTGCTTCGGGATCTCACATCTCGAGTGCCAAATAAATTTTCTTCCGTCTACGTCAGCCTTCGCCCTTTTGGATGTTCGTCACTGTCGCAGGTTCCTTCCCTCCTCCAGTGTCGCGATTCTGTAATACCTACCTTACAGAAGGACACGCGTTACCCTACCACCATTTCTCTCTCATGGTTCGGGAATGGCAAAAGGAAAGATGGGTGGTGCAGTGGAAGAAGGAACGTGTAGTGTATTTTCCGGGAAGTCGCGTGCCTGGAATGTCGACCGAGGTGGATTTGGTTATGCGTTGCCACGTCCCGGTCGGATTTGTCGCCGTCACCACGAGGAATACCTCCTGCAGAAAAAGGAACGGGTTGCCGGTTTTGTTTAGTCTTTTGGACTCTCTCGCGTGAAACAACTTCGGCTCGAACAAAGTGCTGCATAAATTTTCTCTTTCGACGCGTGCAAAGCAGAAAAGATCGTCTTCTAGCCTCACCTGAGCGTCGGATCTTAATAGGCCAGGTTGGCGAAGACGAATCTTTCTGGAAAATTTATTGTCGCTCCTCTTTCTTCTACTCGAGCAATCGATTTTCCTCGACGCCTATTTCTTCACCGAGAATCGAGGAATGTTTCGTCGCTTGGAAAATTACTAGTGTAAAGTTGATGGGAAGCACTTTATTCTCTATTCTGAGGCGGAATTATAGTCACTGACGGAAACGCGGAACCTAATAAAATGTATTAATATCTTTCGACGCAGTAATGAAATTGAAGGGGAAAATGGGCAAAATAACCGCTGCTTCTGATGCAAATGAGTCTTGACTCATTAGTCATTTCAAGGAAATAGGGTTCGTCTGTTGTCGATCGATATGTTACTTTTATTAATTACTATTCCTACGCATAAAACAGTTCAGGGATCGTCAGTGCCCTATTCTGCTGTTTTCCCTCTATTTTTCTCAAGATCCCCTAAAATCCCTATTTTTAAGAATTTTCCCCCTTTTTTTATGCAGAGTTCTGATTAATTTTGAAGAGACTTATGACATTTATAAACGCGTGTCACAATATTACCCATATTGTGCTGTAGGCAGAAAATTTTCTACGTTCGAATAATTCAAATTTTTTGTAATAGTTTCTTCTTCTTTTCTTCACTTTTCAAAGAGAAATTCATTGAAAAGTTGATTTATTTAGCAGTAAAAATTTGAAAAGGTTTAAAAATTTAGAGATTCAGAGTCTTCTTTAATCTTTTAGAAACTTCAGAGCTTTTCCTAAATTTTCTAAAATTTTCTAGACTGACTCTAAATCTTTCGAACTTTCTCAATATGCTTCAAAATTTTCCCTAATCAAGTCTTCTAAACTTCTTCCATAATCATCTAATATTTTCTGGGTCTTCTAGAATATTTTCTAGAATCTTTTTTTCTAATTCTCGTATAATCTTATAAAATTTCAAAGAATCTTCTAAAATTCTTTAATATTTTAAAAAATACATTTGACTGTTCCACAATCTTCCAGAATCCTCAAGAATGTTCTAAACTCCACAATTTCCAAAATTCTGCAGAATGACTAAAATTTAAATTTACATAAAAACTCCCACAATCTTTAAGAATCTTCTAGACTCAGAATCTTTTTAAAGTTCTGAAGACTTTTCGAAATTCTTCAAAAAAAATCTGGAAGAGACTAGAAGATATTAAAAGTTTAGCATACAATTCAAGAGATTTTTAAAGATTCTAAAAGATTCTGAAATAATCGAGAATATTTTGAAAAATCATAATAGGTTTTGGAACTTTTTTGAAGATTTTAGAACTCTGGAAAAGTCTGGATATCTCTATAAGAGTTTTAAAAAATCCAAGGAAATTTTAGAAGGGACTAGATAATGCTGGTCGGTTTTAGAAGAGTCTGGAAGAATCAAGAAATCTCTGGAAGATTCTAAAATGTTCTAAAACATTATAAAAAATCTTGAAGATTAAGGATAGAGGTGTGCATTTCGTCAATTCGAATTTTCAATGCAAATTGGTACCTTTTTGGCTACGCTTAAAACATTGAAATTGAGTTTTCGAGATTGAGTTTATTTCAAGAAGAAATAGAAGCTTCTAAGCTCTTTTCGAATGTAAGATTTCTCGAAATCGAAATTATTCAGTTGGTTTTGAAATTAAATCCATCTTCAGATGGATTTAATTTCAAAACTTAGAACAAAAAGAAGAAATTGAAGCTTTTAAACTCTCTTCGAATAAATAAATAAATAAAATTTCTCGAAATCGAAATTATTCAGTTGGTTTTGAAATTAAATCCATCTGAAGATGGATTTAATTTCAAAACCAACTGAATAATTTTTGAAATTAAATCCATCTGAAGATGGATTTAATTTCAAAACCAACTGAATAATTTCGATTTCGAGAAATTTTATATTCGAAGAGAGTTTAAAAGCTTCAATTTCTTCTTAAATTAAACTGAATTTCGAAAAATTTAATGTTCTAAGTTTGTTCAACAAGTAGTGCTGTGTACTTCAACCAGTTAAACGGTTAACAAATTCTAAACGAACAAAACGTTAAAACAATTAAAAATTCAATTAATTCAGCTAAAACTGTGGAAACATAAAATCAGTCAAACTATTAATTGGTAACCTAGGATACCGCGCTAATACTCGGTTTCGTCACAGTTTTGTATACAATACATGTATTTTTTCACATTATATAAAAGATGTATAAAAACAAAATTTATGACAATGTGGTTACCTATTGATCCTTGTTACCTATTGATATGACATCCTAGGTTACCTATTGATCGTTTGGCTGATTGTTTTAACCATTTTAGCTGAATTAACTGAATTTTTCATTGATTGTTTTAACTTTTTTGTTCGTTTCGCATTTGTTAACTGTTTAACTCATTGAAGCACACAGCACTACCGAAAAGGTACCAATTTGCATTGAAAATTCGAACTGACGAACTACACACCTCTTATTTTTATGATTTAATTGCTCGTTTAGTTGCAGTCAATATAATTTTATTTGTTAATGAAATCTGAGTTTTCTTATAAAAATATTTCATTTATTAACTTCGATTGTCATCCTTGGTATTTTTAAAAGAAACAAATTTCCCCTTTTACTCTCCTTTTTTCGAAAAACAAATCCCCTGTTTTCCCTAAAATTGAACTTCTAAACCACTGTGATCCCTAAAAATATCATTTCATATAATTTAATCAAATTTTCGGAACTAGAATTTTAAAATATCTTTCTTTCTTATTAGTTAATTATTTAATTAAACTTTTAACTCTTTAAGGAAAAGTTTAAGGTGTTTAAAATCGTAAAATATTATTAGTTTCTATTATATTCACCCCTGCAGACTTTTGAGTAGTGACTTCTAGAAGATCCAAACTGAAAATAAATGTTTATTATTTTTGACTAAAATCACCCCCGTAGATTTTTGGAAATGCCTGAAAATACGTGAACAAGTATCCTAACTTTTAATACTTAATTATTCAGTATTTACGCCTATATCCTGAAAATACAAACTTTGCACGACTTAGTGGGAAAAAAATTGTATAAAGAATTGGAGTGTAACTTCTGAAAAAAATAAATACTCAAAGTTAACAAAAATATATTTCAATGTTTCAAATGTTTGGCGGCCCTGAAAAGGGTCGATTTAAATGATGTAAAAAACGCAAAACAATCTAGTTGTGAGTATTTGAAAATATTTTTATATAATTCAATAATTATTAATTTTATCTTCTTATGCCTTTTTAGTTCCATGAACGCGACAGTAAGAAGAAGATACTCACTTAACAAACTGCACGGAGAAAAATGGAGTGTCAAATTGACACTCTGGAGGCTGTCCTATATATCAAATATATTCAGTCTAACTATCTAGAGTGTCAAACCGATTATCTACGTGTTCAACTTGAATATTCAGATATTCAAGTTGACTATCTTAGAGGGCTACCCCATAGTTAAACCTACAGAGTGTCAGTTTGACACTCCATTTTTCTCCGTGTGAAGGCGAGAAATGATTTTCATATCATAATAAATTATTTTACTTTTGACTCTTTCATGTTTTTTCTTTGAATCAGAATTTTGAAATTCGTAAGGGGAATCAATGTTGTTATATTTAAAATGAGTTTGTATTTGAGTTTCAAGGAGTTTTTGAATCGTTTTAAAAACTGAAGGGTGCGGGTGATAGAAAGAATGATTAAAGTCGGAGTGAAATGATTCACACGCATTTGTTGTCCTGGTTAAGTCCGCGGTTTCTTAGCCCAGATTGTTGGTGGATACGAAGACGTATCATTTATATACATTTCGATTAAATAATAACTAAAGTTTATTACTCTTTGATTATACGGCATCAATGGTAGTAAACCATATGCAAAGCAGTGCTTAACTTCCACTTCCTAATCAAAAAGATTAGACCAAAGCAAAAGCGCAACCACTGACCGACTTCTGAATTTTTATTTTTATAATCTGTTGTGAGACCTAACTTTTGGATTTTTCGATACCACAACTGAGACAAATGAAATCTTTTTCTTTGCATAATTTATAAAGTTCAGCAAAACATTTTTCATAAGTAGTTTGGCATTTATCTTTAAGTAAACAAAAAGCTAGTGGAATATAATGGCCATTAAAAAAACCATTTGTTTAAAAACAGTTGCTTAAAAAGCTTAGGACGGTAATCAAAGGTCCCGTCAACATACAAACTTTCTGATTCTGTTAAAAACTTCAAATTTCTTTCAGTCGCAAAAATTACTAAATTTCATTTTGAATCATTAAGAAGAAGAAAATCTTCATCAAATGTATTTCTTGGGTTCATATCATCTATTTTCTTGTGTATATCCTTTAAATTTTTAGGGAGCGAAGGTATAATTTTTTACGCGCCCGATATATGTCCTGCTTTACTCTATTAATATAGTTAACTTTCAAATTCTGATGTTGTTTTTCTACGCACGAGTTTATTATTTTTGAGTTTATTATTTCACCTAAATACTCTTATATTATAAATATTATATTCATACTAATGGACATAATAGAATTAATAAGAATTTGGAGTTTACACTAGTTAAGCCTTCTAGTTTTTCCCATATTAAATATTGCACCATTAACTAAAGTTAACAATAGAGAATGATTGTAAATCATAAGAGTTTGGAGTTTACAAACCCAAATATTCTTCTATATCTATTCATTCTATTCATACCCATAACAATGAAGATTGAGGAGGATTAAAATGTTCAAAGTAAAAATTTATTTCATCTTGAAATTCGTGTTTTGTGAGTTAAAACTACACGAAGAAAACTGGTCGGGAATCACTCCGGTGTGGCGCGGGAACGCTCAAATACGAATGACTCCCGGGCTAAGCGGGAGAGACCGTGCTGTTGGTAGAGATTCCCGGCTTCACCGGAGTGATTCCCGTGCTCGTTTATACAGGGATCATTCCGGTTTTCGTTCATTTTTCGAGGATGACGGGAACCATTCCGGCGCAAAACTTTAAGAGTTCCCGGCCAGTTTTCTCCGTGTAGAGAATCTACGGATTTTTACGATTATAAACATCTCAAATTTGCCCTCAAAAAGTTAAAAGTTTAAATATTTTACACATTTCAATTTATCAATCACTAAATAAGACTTATTTTAATTTAGCATATTGAACAAAAATTTTAGATATTTGTAATCGTGAAAGTGCACTGATTCTGAAATTTTAAATCTTAAGTTTGTAAAAAAAATTTTAGATATTTGTAATCGTGAAAGTGCACTGACTCTGAAATTTTAAATCTCAAGTTTCTAATTGCCAAAATATTGAACTTTTTATTTATAAAAATTAATTTTATTGTGACGTCTTATGCAAAGTAAAAAACAAAGGGATTATTTCAACAGGAGTCCAGCCCTCAAGCTGCATCGAGGTGCGTTAGGGGTAATGTCGTGTGCACACTGGAAGGGGAACAGTACTCAGGTAGCTGTGGAGCAATAATTGATGACTGCCATAAAATATGAAGAGTAAAAGTTTTCCCTTTCGTATTGAATTCTTAGAAATATAAAAATTGTTCAGGACTGAATTATAATATCACCTCCAGTGTTTATTAGTACCAAGAGAACATGATTGTGTTTTAATTGTGCTTAAAAATTATATCAAAAGAACGTAATTTGGTGAAAACGCACAACTTGCCTAATTAAATTATCTTCACCCCTGAAACTGGAAAATTAAAACTTAAACTTGGTAATTAAACCTAGTTTAATATTTCATAGTTTCCTATGAGCTTTAGATTCAGGTGATTGTCGAAATGATTCTATATACTTACTGAGAAAATTCAGGGTCTCTAATTACGGAAGGGTCCTTTATTAAGGCCCTTCGCCCTAACACTAATTATCAATCGGATAAGTAGTAATTTGAAGAGTATACAAAAAATAATAATGGCAAACTGGGGTTTGTAGAGAGTAAAAAATTACAAGTATGAATTGAGTACTTCCCATGACGCAAAGTTGGGGGTGCATAAAAGATTTGAATTCCTGGAAATCTAGGGAATGAGTAGGGGATTGGAAAAAAGGGTTGCATGGATAGATAGAGACTGACCGCATTTGTTATTGTGAGGTCGGTTGACGATACGACCTCTATCACTGGTGAATCACCCATGCCTTGCCACACTACTGCAAACTCCCTCAGCTTGTTAAGCTCAGTAACATCGCGCCACAGGTGGTGACCCTGTATTGTCTCTCTCCTCCACCGTGGCCTCATCAACGTCGACCCGCCTTCCATATTGCTGGATTGGGTTATTTACGGCTTAATAATACGCCGACGCGCAGATCCGAGAAAGGTGGTCCATGGATTGCCCTAACGTCGACATGTGAAGATATCGCTCGTCACGATGTACGATTATGAGGAGCGTTTGAGTCTGTTACTTTCTTAACCCTTCAACGCACAGTGTGGACATTGGATGAAAAAAAGTTCAAAATAATATTCTGGCGTACATTTTCAACCGATTTAAAAATTTTTTAAATGGAAGCTAAATAAATTCTTAAGAGAGCCGATTTTTAAAAAAAGGTGATAAATTTTTTTTATGTAAGTATAAACTTTGCAAAAATTAAAATTTTTAAGTTTCCGATGCATTAAGTAAATAAATTCTATGTGAGCCGATTTTTAAAAAAAGTAGATAAATTTTTTTTATTTAAGTATAAACTTTGCAAAAATTAAAATTCTTAAGTTTCCGATGCATTAACAATGCATAAATTGTTCAGTTTAAATGACATTAATGCGTAATCGATAAATGCAGATTCGCAAAATACTAATTGAGAGTTTGTAATAAATTTATAATTTGTTATTAACAATTGTATTGTTATAAACAGTAGTCTGAGATTATGTAATGATTTTGAATATTTATAAAGTGACTTTTGTCTGTAATCCAATTTGAAGTCATGTACAAGCATGATAAAAATAAATGAAAGTATATTTATCATTGCTATAAACAAATATTATAAACAAATGCAAAGTTTAAGCAATTTCTGAAAGTTTGAGGTACTTTCTTTTGAAATTTGTTTCAATTGGTTTGCCAGTGCTTTTTCGGAACAGTAAATTGACGGCTTTTTTTCATCTTCAATTTAAAGTCGATCAAGTTTTTTTTTAATCTTCACATTATGCTATATGCAGAAGATATTCTATAAAGCGTAAACGCGTATAGTCAAATGATTATAATCCATGCTTATAGCACTCATTTATTTTTACGCTTTATTTTACTTTATATATATAGAATAATGTGAAGATTTAAAAAAACTTGATCGACTTTAAATGAAGAAGAAAAAGAGCTCCTAGCAGAAATAAAAAGGTCTAGCCAAGAAGGGTTTGAAAAAGAGATCCTTGTTACGATCCTGCCGACAACTTTTAATTGACTTTAATTGCCTGCACACAACTTTTAATAGCAAATACATTGCGAATTCGCTTATAACAATTACATTTTTCATAAAATGTCAATTTACTGGTCCGGAATATCACTAGTAAACCAATTGAAACAAATTTCCAAAAAAAGGACCTCAAACTTTAAAAAATTGCACAAACAGTGAATTTGTTTATGCCGTTTATTTATAACAATCACATTTTTCATAAAATGTCAATGTACTGCTCCGGAATATCATTGGTAAATCAATTGAAACAAATTTCCGAAAAAAGTACTTCAAACCTTAAAAAATTGCACAAACAGCGAATTTGTTTATGCCATTTGTTTATAACAATCATATTTTGCTTAAAATGTCAATGTACTGTTCCGGAGTATCACTGGCAAACCAATTGAAACAAATTTCCAAAAAAAATACCTCAAACTTTCAAAATTGCTTAAACTCTGCATTTGTCTATATTATTTGTTTACAACAATATATATATAAATATATATATGTATTATTATTATTTATCGGCATTTGGAACTCGAAAGTTCATTGCCTCATCTACCCGAGACCGCCACGCGTTTCTATC
>JBAGKK010517550.1:0-13490 GCA_037177015.1 Euceroptres primus
ATGGAATATTTTTTTTCCAATTCGTTTGCTCCCACTGACGGAATTTGTTCGTAAGCCCAAAAAAAGAGAGTACCTCAAATTTTAGCCAAATCGGTTAATATTTACTCACGAAACATGGGCCTTGAAATTTCCCATGGGATTTACATGGGAGAGATCACGCAAAAACGAAAAATCTGCATACTTTTTTCAATTTTTATTTGAATCATTCTATCTCCGTGGACAAAAATTTTCATGGCATGCTTAAAATATCTTCACAGTCAAAAACTCAAAATTTTGGAAAGTCACCAAATGGCGGCCATCTAAATGGGCCCAAAAATGCTATTTCTTAAATTTATTAACAAAAGGTGACCAAAACTTGTGGAAAGATTTAATAATTTATTCTTAAACGAATGCAAAGTCTCAAAATCCAAAATTTAAAAAAATATAAAATGGTGGCTAATTCAAAATTAAAAAATAGCTCATTTTTACAGTTTTCAATGAAATACTTTGAAACTACCAAACTTCGTGTTTGACTTCAGAAACTACTTGATAATTTTAACAATCCAAAATATTTTTTAAAAAAACAAAATAGTGGCCAATTTCAAATTAAAGAAAAAGCTTATCCGGCAAGATGCAAGCTGAATAAAATAATACCGTAATAATAATATTATTAATAATAATATTCAAGATACTGCACAAATAATATTGTTTTCATTTAGATATAAGTGCTACGTTCTTCTTGTATTTTTCAGTTAACGGAAACCATTCAAAAATATGAAAATAAATCTCTTCCTTATTTTCTCGAATTAACTTATAGGTTCTAAAATAACATTTTTTTCTGATAACGTTTAAAAGTATTTCGTTGAAAACTGTAGTAATAAGCTTTTTTTACTTTTGAATTGACCGCCATTTTGGATTTTTTAAAAATTTTAGATTTTTAAAATTATCAAGTAATTTCTGAAGCCAAACAATTTGTTTTTACGAAGTTTCAAAGTATTCCGTTGAAAAATGTAAAAATTAGTTTTTTAAAATTTTAAATTGGCCGCCATTTTGTATTTTTTTTTAAATTTTGGATTTTAAAATTTATCAAGTAATTTCTAAAGCCAAAGATTTTGTTTTCCCGAAGTTTAAAAGTATTACGCTGAAAACTGTGGGAAAAAGGTATTTTTTAAATTTTGAGTTAACCGTCATTTTGTATTTTTTTCAAAATTTTGGATTTTGAGATGTTGCATTCGCTTGAGACTAAATTATTAAATTTTTCCACAATTTTTGGTCACCTTTTGATAATAACTTGAAGAAATAGCTTTTTTTCCCATTTAGGTGGCCGTCATTTTGTGATTTTTCAAAATTTTGAGTTTTTGACTATGAAGATATTTTAAGCATCCCATGCAAATTTTTGTCCACGGAGATAGAATGATTCGAATAAAAATTGAAAAAATTATTATTGATTTTTCGTTTTTGCGGGATCTCTCTCATGTAAATCCCATGGGAAATTTCAAGGCCCATTTTTGGTGAGTAAGTATTAACCGATTTGACTAAAATGTGATGTACTTTCTTTTTTTGGGCAAAAAAATGACCACCCTAATATATATATATTTGTCACAGTCAGACCTCTATTCCCCCTATTTATCTCAAGATCCCCTAAAATCCTAATTTTTGAGGATTTTCCTCCTTTTTCCCTTTTGTTATGCAAGGAGGAAATTGGAAAAAAGTTAGTCGAAGCGCCTATTTTTCAGGATTTTAATTTTAAACAGTTTTTTATCCATTTTCTTTAGTTTAAATGTGGAAATTTTTATCTTTGATTGAAGCCGTCAAAAGTGACAATTGGATAAAAATCGCAGATTTTTTTCATCCAGAAATTTTAGACAAATGTTAGCTGTTTTTTCACTGAAATCTGTCTGCGGATTCCGAATGAAAAAATGTGTAATTTTTATTTGATTGAAACTTTTCTTGGCTTTTTTAGTCGGAAATGAAGTTTTTCTTATTCCGAATAAAAAAATTTGATTAAAAAAACTGTTTAAAATGAAAAATCTGAGGAAATAGGCGCTTTGACAAATTTTATTCCGACTCTGTCCTATTCCTCTTTAATTTTCAAAGAATTATAATAAATAGTAACTTATGGCATTCAAAAACGCGTACCACAATATTAAAACCTTAGAGATTCAGAGTCTTCTAGAATCTTCTAGAAACTTCAAAACTTTTCGCAAATTTTAAATATTTTTTAAAACATTCTAGATTGACTAAACCTTTCGGAGTCTTTCAATGTCTTCCGAAATTTTCGATAATCAAATCTTCTAAATAAACTCTTTCATATAATATCTTCTGATTTTTCTAAAATCTTTTCTTTTTTTTAAGAAAATTCTAGACTGTTCCAAAGGTTCTAAAAGTCTAGTTTGTGGAGTATTTTATTAGATTCTAGAGAGGGACTTGACTATTGAAGATTTTTTAAGATTCTGGAGATTTTTAACACTCATTTCGGGTATTCGATTTGTTGAAAATTAAAAATTTTGGTAATTTCATAATTCAGAAATCTACATTTTTGTCGGCAATTTTAGCAGCCGAAAATTTTTATATTTCGTTAATTTTTAGTCGACAAATTTTTTGTTCAAAAGTATTTGCTATCGGAATTTCGCTCTTTCGTTAATTTTAACGTGTCATAAAAATTATTTACTGGGAATATTATAGAGCCTCTGATAATATTTTTATGATTTAATTGCTGGTTCAGTTGTAGTCAATATAATTTTATTTGTTAATGAAATTTGAGTTTTCTTACAAAAATTTTTGTTTTTACGCTGAGAAAAATGTTTGTTTGACCGTATACCAAACATAAAATTTGTTTGATTCAAATAAAATTCGTTTCATTCGAGCCAATTGATCATTGAATCAAACAATTTTTGTTCAAAATTTGTTTAAATTAAACAAATCTTTGTTTAAATCAATCAAAATCTTAGTTTGACCGTATATCAAACAAACATTTGTTTAATTTAAACAAATTTTTTTCCCAGTATATTAACTTTTATTGGCTTTCTTGGTATTTTTAAAAGAAACAAATTTCCCCCTTTTCCCCATTTTTTCGATAAAGAAATCCCCTATTTTCCTTAAAATTGAACTACTGAACTGCTGTGATTCCTGAAATGGCCGAATTAAAATTATATCATTCAAGCACGTGCTTTGTTAGATTGAGAAAAAAATTTTTTGCGATTTTAGGAGTACTTGAAAGTTTAGTAAAACAAATGTTCATGTCTCCAAAAATTGGAACTTTTGAGAAAAAGAAAAAAATTATCTTATTTTGTGTTATTTTATTATTATTATTATTTATTATATTTTATCAAAAAAAAGTAGCTCACATGTCCAGACGTCCTTGAGATCGAGTTTCCTCAAAGGCTTTCTTCCACTCATTCGAAATTGACAGCGAGGTCCAAATCGGAGATTCGAATTTTTTTGATTCAGGTTCCTGCAGATAAGCTATAAAAGATCTAATGCTATCTATCGTTGCTGTTAGATTAGACCTTTCGAAAATCATAGGTTTCTTTACAGCCATATAAATAAATGTTGTCAAAGTGTTCTCTACCTGCAAATTAAAGAAAAAAAATTTAAGTGTCTTTTCTTAAAAATCTTTACATTCTTCTTTCATTAAATTTTTCTCAGTCCCTTACGATTCGACTGAACTTTTTCAATTCGAAGACGTTGTAAACATTAAAAATTAATTTTTTTCCAGAATCACTGCAGAGCAAATCATTTAAATTTGACAGTTGATCCTCCTTTTGCCTAATGTCATTAAATACTTCATTGAAAGTAGCCTCTTCACAAAATACTTCTTCAATTTTTTTAGACGTCAAAGCATCTAAGAATTTCTGCAAGAAATTTTCAGTTTTTTCAAAATTTTATCTTTTCAAATAGATCTTTAGACATTTTTGTCTACTAGATTATCTTAACATTTTATGAACTAACCTCGACGAAATCCAAACGAGAAAAAGAATTTATAACCGCTCTATAAGCATCCGGTTCCACTGTCGTTAAAATTTTCTCCACGACAGTTTTGTGATTACGGACAACATTACTGAACCGTATTAATAATTCTTCATGAATGATGGCAACATGGTGGGTCATTTGAACCACATTATCAGTCATTGAAACTAAATACGAAAGCATGTAAAGTATCTTTTTGGAAAAGAAATTTTTCAGACTGTCCAAGATGTCTGCTGCACTAAAAAGAAAAATCGTTTTTAAATTATTTATAATTATTTTCATATCATTTCCAGAACTTATTTCGTAGAAATTTTTAAGAAGAATTTATCAAATCTGTCAAAATTTATTACAAGCATAAAATGAAATAAGTGCTTTTAAGATTGCCGTCTAATTTAGAAATAGCTCTTGAAATATTGTCTCCATTTTGAATCATATTCTTTGTCCTATTGAATGGTGTCATTGAAACTGAACAGAAGTCACTTGACTCACATCTGTATTTTATCTTCGTGATGCTGTATCACTTTGTTAGTGAGTTTAATTCCATCTAGCAAAATTAGATATGCAGTATCCAAAGCTTTAGTGACATTTCTTTCATAGTCGAGATACATTAATGCATTTTCTCCAATTTTTTGTATCGTACTAGAAACATCCACATCGTGAATATCCTGGTTATTGATGATATTCTTCACCAAAGAAAGTAAGTCGTTTAGCTTCAGAAAAGCACTTCGAGCTGTTTTCCAATCTTGTTCGTCCTCAAAAATTGGATCCAGTACGGTTATCGTTTTATTAATGCTGAAATATAGAAATTTGATAAAATTTATAAAAGATAAATAATTATATTGATAAAATTTATAAAATATAAATAATTATATAGATAAAATGTAGATAAAATTTATAATCTAAAGATAAATTTAGTAGACTGAATGACTGAATGATTTATGTAATGTGTAATATTTTTCGAAACTTACAAAAAAAGGTCTACCTCCTTAAACGAGACATTTGTGAAGAGGGGAATAATCTTTGGCATCCACTCTCGCAGCTTCAGATATTTGGGGACATATTTTTCAACGATCTTAAGATTAAGAATGGTCTCAACAGTTTTTTTTATGTCCTTAAGAAAATCGTAGTCTTGGAATTTAGCCATAACTCGACTGACCATTTCAAGGAGCCCAGTAAAATCTAAATGATTCGTCAATTGTTCAAGAATACCAGGAATTTTTTCTGGATCTATCTCACAAAGGACTTTTGATATCGTGACGAGATCTTTTTCGTTGGGTACAATTAAATATTTCTTCAAATTTTCTGGAGAGCAGACGATGTCTTCGATGTTGGATGAACCAAAACCTTCGATCAACTGGTTTAAAAAATTCAAACTATTAAAAAATGGATTCGTAGAAATCAGAATTAATGTAGTTTTTTATTATGAACAAACTTTATTTTTGAACTGAAAGAATAAAAAATATTTAAATGAACTTAGAGTAAATTGAAATTATACAATTTTACAATTATAATTCTCAGTGGGGGATTATATTGACCCTCGATGAAAATAATCGTTTATAATTATAATTATACAAATTATGCAAATGATACAAAATTATATAATTATACAAATTTTATTTACTCACATATATCAATTTGATAGAAGAATTGAAAATTCCATCAACCAAGTGATCCGATGCTCGAGGCATATGTGTTTTCAAGGATCTTTTAATCGTTTCATGATTGTTGAATAAATCACCAAGACGAATCCCTCTATCTATAATTATAATTATTTCTCATCAATATATTTCTTGCTTCTGAACTATTTTATTTTGAGACAGTTATCATTATCAAGCTATCATTATAATCATGATAAAGCTATTAATGTCCTTATACCGTAAAATCACCTAACTTCGGGCACTGCCCCAAACTTTGGACACCCATTTTTCTTTGATTCCGACTAATTGAATGACATAAAAGTGACATAAATTAAAAGCCCAAAGTTTGACATGATGTGAAAAATTAGTTTTGTATTAAAAAATTAGTATAAACCCAAGAATAATAGGTGTCCAAAGTTAAGACCAGTGTCCGAAGTTAGGTGATTCTACGATAAATTTTAATTTATATACAAATATTACTCACCAAAAAGTTGTTTAATTTCTGGTTTTGTAAGAATTTGAGCCATGGATTTGAGTAGTTGAATGCCTTTTGGTAAAAAAGACACTGCTGAAAGGATCGTATCGTTTCTCAAAACTGTCTGAAGTTCTGTGATCAATGGACTCAACCTACAATACAATGTTCATTATTAAATTTTTTAATGGACAATACAATACAATACGATTTAATGGACAATACAGGCACGACATTGTAAATTAATTGCAATAATTGAAAAAATTTAAGAATTTCCTAATTTTTTCGTTGTATCTGTTCCCAATCAATTTGATGGAGGATAATCTTTTTGAAGATGTAAAACCAGAATCAATTGTGCTGATTTTTCAGAAGTAAATTAGACTGTCATATTTTCCTGCAATTATCTAGGGCGTTGATGGTGTCAAGGAATCTTGTTTGTGTAATTAAACTTACATAGCATTTTTATAAGATGGTACTTCCTCGTATTCAGACAGTGGTTCACAAGGATTTCCCACACCACAAACGAAGCTTTGAACGAATGGTAAGATTCCATCTTGAGGCATGAATCTTGCAGGGAATTGGCATGTGGGAAAATATTCTGGATTGACATTATCTCGGACAGTGTACAGAATCAGAAATACAAAAACTGGCCAAAGAAATACCAGGCTTAAAATACCCTGAAATTAAGCAGAAAATATGTTAAATAATGTATGAAGCCATACCCATGATTTTATTATTGTGTTAAATAATATTTAAAGTACTGAAACTTAAAATTAAATACAACAAAATTAAAATACTTAAAAATCTGAAGATGACTGTAATTTCAATTTAAATTCTGAAAGAGGTCAAAATTCATTTCTCAGATCTCATTTGATTTTCAGATTCCAATTTAAAAGGGTTAAAAGTGAAATGACTTTTTTTATTTTAATGATTTTAATTTTGAACACTGTTATTATAAACAATTTAAATTTTTAAAATCATAATAAAATTTAAATTTACTGCATTAAACTCTGTTGCAAAATCAACAATACATATTACTTTTACTTCCTAATCATACGTTCGCGAGTGCAATAATTTTATGTTTGAGAATTCAATTAAGATATTCCTAATGACTTACGAAATCAGGCAAACTTACCGGCTGTCGTTTTCTAACAACATAGTTCTTCCAGAGGAGGAGACCAAGCTGGTCACCTCCCATCTTCCTGTTTCGAGAACCTAAATGACAAAAAATAATAATTAATAAAGCTAAAAAAATAAATCCAGGGAAAATTGTGTTTAAAAATTTTCAAAAAGCTTGCTGCCATTTTGGTATTTTTATACATTTTTTAATAGAGATTATGAAAGAGTGGGTACTATCTCATCGAAAGAAAAAGAGAATAGTGAATTTTGTCAATTTCGTAAAAAAAATCTTGTCAATTTAAAGAGAAAATATCTGTCAATCTCAAGAAAATATCTGTCAAGCTAAAGAAAAAATCTGTTAATCTAAAGAAAAAATCTATCAATCTAAAGAAAAAATCTGTCAATCTAAAGAAAAAATCTGTCAATCTAAAAAAAAAATCTGTCAATCTAAAGAAAAAATCTATCAGTTTAAAGAAAAAATTTCTTTAATTTTTATATTCGTTACAAAACTTGCAAATTCTTCTAAAATCGTAAAAACACTTTTTTTCTCGAAATTGAAAAAATCGAATATTTTTCTACCCTACAAAATAACATATTTGATTTCTTTTGGATTTTGACCATTTGGAACAAGAGATAATAGCAGAAAAATGATTTATTTCTAGAAGCCTTAAAAAGTAACATATTTTCTTAGAATATGACCTATTGTCTTCTGCTGCTTATTTATTGTGTACTGGCCTTACTTTGCAATACGAATGAATATAAAGTTCATAGTCCAATGTTTATTTGACTTAAGAGTTTTCTCATTATTTAAAAATATTTTTTGCCAGATTTCTTGTATTTATTTTATCTCCCATAAAGATATAGAGTTAGTATTTAAACAAGGCCTTTAAATCGAAAAAAAACTATTCTAATTTAGAAGGAATGGATTACGAAAGAACGAATTTTGTTAGTCAAAGAAGTTTTCTTGGTTGAAAATTGAATCTAATTGAATCTTAATTTAAATGAAGTACATCTTCTTTTCACTTAAATAAAATATTTATTCAACTGTGGGTTATTCAACGTTTCTTAAAAAAAGATAATTTTTATTTAATTTATTTATTAATTTATTAAAATAGTTAACGAAGTAAAACCGTTTGTTAGATAATGTATTTATTAACAAATACACTCAATAGGAAATAATTAAACATTAATCTTGGAAATAATCTGAATGATATAATTAAGAAGTAGGCTCCACGGCACAGTATGTTTATAGAATTTGATGGAAGGCTTTCTTTGTACATCGGTGAAAAATGCTCTCCACATTAATGAAGTTTATTAAAAAAGCTTATGAAGTTTATTAAAATAGTTTATGAAATTTATTAAAATAATTTATGAAGAAGAAATAAGAAAACTGTTTGCAAGCATAAAAAAGTTTAGACCGAACGTGATAAGTCGACAAACTCAGAACTTTATCATTAACTCCCTTTCCGCTGCTGTAAGAGATAATTAATGCTTTGTCTTATGTTATTCGACTCGAGTTGATTTTCATTCATAATGAAAAAGACTTCAAAAATTATTTATCATCAATAATTGGAAGTTAGGATAAGTATTTATACATATAAATTATAAAATATCTACTTTGGCAGTAAATAATTCAAACTGATAAAAACTATTCGTGCACATTTATTGGGTCATTGCACTTTTATATTTATATGTCTCAATTCTTATGCCACTAGTTTATCATTATTTATACTTTTTATATCTCTAACGATTTTTTATATCTATTTATATCTCTAACGATTTTTTAGGAAATTTCACACAGCCTTTTTAAATGATATTTCCACTATCTGTGTTTTAATAAAAATTTGAATTTTATATCCTCAATGATGCCTACTGAATACATTTTTAAAATGCAAGTCTCAGAAACTTGAGTCCTTAAATTGCCACGCTCAAGGGTATTTCTAATTAAACCTTTTACTATTCTTATATTTTAATTATTAATGCAATTTTGGAAAATTAAAAAAGTGTATCAAATTCTATTTTCGAAATTTTTACTAATTTTAGATATAATTATCTCAATTTTAAAAACTATAATAATTCGTTTGAGAAACAGTGGGATTAGTACCTATACTTTCATAAAAGCTACCATAATATTATGGCTGCAGATACAATAAGTAGCAACAACCATAATATTATGGATGATGGAGATCACTCTTCTCTCACTATTAGCCACTGCATTGCATGTCGAATTACACATTTCGTAAGCTATAACCGTGACTCGTAGATCTCAAGCATCTCTTAAGATTTTTAAAAAGATGAATGCCGCTCTTGAAACAAATGGCATGCGAAGAACTGAAGAAGAGCGCAAATTATAGTCCAAGAATTGCTCTTAACACTCGTGTTCTCAACATAATGTATCAGAATTCTTGAATCCCTGATTTTCGATCAAAAATTGAATTTAAGATTTCAAAAATATTTTTTTCATTAGGAATTTATATTTCTCAAAGTAAATTGAGAAATATGCAAAGAAAAATTATAATCTTTACAAAAAAAGATTCAAACATGAACTGCAAATTGATTAATTTTAACTTTTCGATAATTTTTCTTTGCATATAAGGAGGTTCATTGCGAAATGTAAATTCCTAATCAGAGAAATATTTAATACAGAGAAATTAAGCCCCAGACTTTGGTACTGTTCAGAAAATTCATTTTTCGATCAGTAAAGGTTCTTATTCGTCCGAACAAATATATTTCAATTTTTTATTACAGTCGAAAAAAAGTGTAATTGATTATTTAAAAATAGTTATTGGAGTTTTGTGTTTTTCTCTCCGTTTTTAAGAAATCATAATTGTTGCATGTGTTTTCCCCTAGTTTTTAAGAAATCGTAATTGTTGTATATGTTTTCCCCTCAGTTTTTAAGAAATCGTAATTGTTGTAATTACAATAATTACGATTTCTTAAAAACTGAGGAAAAAACGCAAAACTGCAATGACTATTTTTAAATAATCAACTATGACCAAAACTATTTTTTTTAAAACATTTTTGATGAAAATCTTATTTTCGCCTCATAAGAATCTTGGATTGTGTAATAAATGTAATTAATGCTCCGTAACTTCTTATAACATTAGGTAAATAAATATCATAACTTTACTGAAACCGCAGTAAATCGTGGGACATTATTTTAATCTGCAGCGATATTATTTTGATTGAAAGTGGATCATTATTCTATTGTCACAGTCTTTTGTTTTCTGATTTCTCATTTTACTGCAGATTAAAATGATACCCAGGGATTTTCTGTGACTTCTTAGAATAAAACTTAAGACTTTCTACATTTTTATTTAAAATAAAAATAACTGTTAATAAAGGTTCATTAAGAACCATAAATAAAATAATTAATAACTGTAATTCCTAAATTTCCTTCAATAAAAAACCTTTAAATTTTAAAAATAATGAATTTCCTAAACGTTACGAAGATAAAAATGAAATAAATTGATCGAAAAATTGAAATGGAGCACAGTGATTTTTTAAACAAATAATTTAGATTTCTTGATTGAATTCGTTAATTCAAAATTTTATGATTCTGTTTTTCTTTCTAAATCCATTATTTTAATTTCGAAATATGAATCCTAAGAAATTATAATTATAATTATTATCAAATTAAAATCTCAAAAGTGAAAAATTGTCTCGCTATATTTGATTACAATCACATCTATATTAATAATTGTAAAACCAATATGTGAATTCATATTAGAATTCCAAAGTAAAAAAGTAAAAAAAAAACAAATGAACATTTCCAAAGTTAGATTGTTTGCGGCTTGAGGTCCAGATTCATAAAAAAAAGCAAGAATTGCTCTTACGTTAGTGGATGACAATTTGAAATGATTTACGCAAACACTCCAGACGAAGAAGTTCAGGGTTCAAGGCCATCGACCTGCACGTCATCAGTGCATACGGAGTTTTCGTCTTCCGTAGGAAATAAGGAAAGTCTCGGAAATAGCGGTCGAACTAGTTTTTTTTTGCCCAGAAAGGCATCGATCTGCGATCGAGATGTGGAAGATTTTACAATGTAGTCAGATTTTCATTTGACCTTCATTTTACGATGAGAATTTCCGCAAATGAAGCATGAAGAAATTATAATAGTTGTCAAAAGAGAGCCAAAAAACAATTTAGTAAAATAACTGTTCTAATTAACGATATTTTTATTTTTATAAAATACTTTATAGCAACTTGTAACCGAAATTTCAAATTAACTGAAATTAGTATCAGACTTTTATTATTTACTATTAAAAGCAAAAATTTTTTAATAATTAATAATAATAAAATATTGTTAAGTGCTGCGGTCTAGATATTTCGAAAATAAATCTCGATAGAAGACAAGAGTCAATTGTTAATTAGTATAGTATCAGATTTTCTTTCCCAATCCTAACTTTTCTTATTGTTAGAATTATTATTTGAGAGAATGTACGTAAAGAAAATCTAATTGAATAGAATTGTAAAAATTGAGGAAATAATTAATTTTAGAAGAGGAATGCAATTTTCATTGGCATTTCAATGTTGCTAATTAGAAAAAAACACTGTACATTTAGTATGCCCATCAGAACTTTGCAACACAAATTTGCAATAGGCAAATGTGTCAGTGACCGAGAATGCTTTTAACTTCAATCTTACCCATTTATTATGAAATTTAGATAAGGATTTTCAAATACAAAACAAAATTATTGTATCAAACCTCTTGCTAATATTTTATTAAAAGCACGAAATATCTCAAGAATAATTTTTTATACTTTCTATAAGAAAGTTATATTTTTTTCGTATACTGTTTTCGTATATCTATAATTGATTTATTAATGACTTTGATATTTTACACTCCGTCAATTTTATGCTGACAACTAATTTCAATATATTGACAAAGAGATAAGGAAGTGCATCTCAAATTGCATTCTTCAGGTGAATAAATGATTAACTAGCAAGTTTGATTGCACAAGATTTTTATTTTTCACTAATGCTGCTAGCATGATCTTTGATTTCTACTTATACTAATGGCATTGAATTATTAATTCTATAAGAATAAAAGAAAAATTCAGCCTTTAACTTTTATCTTTTCATTCATAAACATATTTGTTTTCTCAAGAAAGCAAACACTTTTAATGAAAATTTTATTTTTGTTTAAAATAAATTTCAAGAGTAAGGTATTTTTCAATCTCTGACATATGGTAACCGTTAGTTTTAAAAAATTGCATTGAATAACTCATACACATGAGAAAAAGAGTAAATCAATGTACGATTGAATTAATTCAATTCAAAAACTTTATTTGGTTACATTACAGGTGCTCATTATTTCTTCAAACGTTGTAAACATTATTTTTTGCTCATACGCATGAGAAAAAGAGGAAATCAATGCACGATTGAATTAATTCAATTCAAAAAATTTATTTGAATATATTACAGATGCTCATTATTTCTGCAAACGTTGCAAAAAATAATCATTACTTAATACAATAATTATTTGTACTTCCTTTATTACTTAAAAGCATAAAATTTATTTTTAACTGAGCAGTCTTCTTAGATTAAAACTCTTTAATTTTCCTGAACTATTTTTAAGCAGAAGTCAGATTTACATTCTTCGCTCGTTAAGGATAATTTATTCGATTTACCTTAATGCATAAACTCGATTCTTTCACCAAAAGAGCGACTATTTTTATATAAACGTATTCATGTGATTTTCAGTAGTCAAGAAGCAAAGATAAAATCGTACCTCTTTTTCAGAGAACTTTAAATTAAAATAAGATAAAATTTTTAAATCCCAAAATTGATTGCAGGAAATTCCTTCAAATTAGGTATTGTACAGGCACAAGTAGGAAGTGCAAATATTATTTATTTCAACTTTAAAATAAAATATTTTTATTGTAGAATCTACTGTAAAAATATATAATTGAATCAATCAATCTTTTCGAAGGTGCTAATTGCCTCTTCGAATTCTCATTAAATGAAAATAGGTTTTTTTTAAAAATTCAATTATAGTTTCATCTTCCTCTGAGTCATCAGCAGTGAGCATTTCTTTTTAATTTGGAGTAGATCAAAATCAAATTAAAATTATCTGATATTTTTACATACTTTGAATCATTCTGGTTTTTCATGGTCATTATATTATCAAATGATAAAAATCAGAAGATTTTAAAACTAAATGTTCTAAATCATAGGATACCACTTGTATTGTTATATGAAGAATTATTTCCAACGATAAATTTCTGTTCTTTGAATGTCAGCAATTTTCCTTGAATGTCATATGATTATCGGTTAATGTAATCCACCTACACATTTAATATATATATATA
>JBAGKK010517561.1:0-13489 GCA_037177015.1 Euceroptres primus
TTTTAGGTTAGGATATCTCAAAAACCTGAGGTGATGGAGCAATTCTGAGGTCGGATTCGGATTCAGCGCACCAAAAATTGTCTCGTTTCTGGGTTATTCGTTTTTTGAAATTTTGTAGGCCTGTGTTATTGATGATTCATTTTACATATTGGTTGAAAAGTGAAATTAGTATTTTTGGTGGTTTATTGGTAAATTATTGGTAATTATTATTCGTTTTACATATTGGTTCCAAAAGTGAACTTAGTATTTTTGGTGGTTTATTGGTAAATTATTGATAATTATTATTCGTTTTACATATTGGTTTCAAAAGTGAACTTAGTATTTTTTGTGGTTTATTGGTAAATTATTGGTAATTATTATTTGTTTTACATATTGGTTTGAAAAGTGAAATTAGTACTTTTGGTGGTTTATTGGTAAATTGTTGGTAATTAGATATCTCTCAGGTATCGAATAACGTCTATTTCGATTTCATTTATGTGCTCAACGAGATTTAGTCGAAAGCGATTATACTCTTACGTTGTGCGTTACAACGGAGAATTCTCCAGAACATAGAAAGTTTAACCTCATCCTTCCACAGACTGTTTCAGATTGAACTTACAAAAAGTTACCTAAATTTACAATTTACATACTGGTATTCATAAATTTTCCCTCCAGAAAAAAAAAATAAAAAACAGTATATCCAGATTTCAGAAATTGAATCAGAAGAGTCCAGTCACCTGGTAGAGAAAATTATGTAAATCTGGTAAAGTGAAAAAACCAAATTTTTTTTTTATAAATCGCTTCATTTTGGGGTGCATAACATCGCTTCAGGTTTTGTGCCCAGCAGGGGCGTAGCGAGCGTGGGGTGTGACACCCCCCCCCCCCAAATGGTCGTGCCGAGTCGACGTTTTCGGGATTTTCGGGTAATTCGACTATAAAGTCGGCTAGTCAGCAAAACATGGTTCCTAGTCGGCAAATTCCACTTAATGAGTTGGCATTTATGACAATACTCACCCCCCCAAAACTCAATACGCTCGCTACACCCCTGGTGAAAAGGTTTTTTTGCCCAGTAACCCAGAATTTTTTTTTAAAAAGGAGCAAAAAATCATATACCTGTGGTTTGTTGCTTTCCTGGTCATCGTAGAGGAAAAATGCATTATACAAAAAAAAGTAGATGAAATTCTGAGAAAAACTAAGAAAAAAAAGTTTTGGTTAAAAAGTTATGGTCTTTCCAAAAAACAATTTTTTCCATTTTTTGCTAAAAATCACAACTTTTTTTTTGCTTCCATGTAGCTCGGATCCGGGGTATCACACGTCAAAATGGTTCACAGATGAATTAAACTAGACGTTATTATCTCTAATAAAACAAGAAGAATAACCTAATTATAATAGATCGCGATTTATCTTTCAAAGTTGACCCTTTTCGGCCTATTTTCAGGGGTAAATGACATGAGATCACTTTTTTTAAAGCAGTTCGTTTCTGCATGAATTAAAAATAAAGGTGCCAAAGAATGAAAGAAAGTACATGAAATTATACGTAATTAAAGAAAAAAAGAATGTTCTAACCTCATTAGTTTTCGATTTACAGCCTTCCAAAAATTCCGGGTTTTTTTTTTAAATTTTTTTAGCCGAAAATCAGAAAACTGTGTTCTTTGGGAATAACTCGTTTCCTAGATGTCACAGGAGAAAGTTCTACCGAGAAAAATTATAGTGGGTTAAAATCTGCGTATATTAAAGAAAAAAGAATGTCCTAGCCCTAAGGGATCGTCTATAAACTACGTAGCCTTTCGTATCTCCCTCTATGCCAAGCAACTGAGGAAGAAACGAGTATACCGCACTATAGACTAAAGTGCATCGAGGAATGCAACTATGGCCATATTTTAACATTTCTGTGGCTCAATTGATTTTAAAAATGAATAGTTGAGTCATTTTTTATTGATAAACAAAAAATTATTTCAGCAAATGTTACCTCCTTGTGTCTGAAATATGCATTTTTTCGGCATTTTTAAGCTACAATTTCTGCCAGGGAGGATTATTGCAAATTAAAAAAATACCAATTCGATATTTACTGATTTTTTATGAATAAAAAAAATAAATGTTTAAACAAATGTTTCCTCTTCGTCCTCAAATATGCAGTTTTTGACATTTTTTAAATACAAGTTCTCTCACGAACTCTTATTACATCTTTAAAAAATACCAATTCGATATTTACTGATTTTTTATGAATAAAAAAAATAAATGTTTAAACAAATGTTTCCTCTTCGTCCTCAAATATGCAGTTTTTGACATTTTTTAAATACAAGTTCTCTCACGAACTCTTATTACATCTTTAAAAAATACCAATTCGATATTTACTGATTTTTTATGAAAAATAAATGTTTAAACGAATGTTTCCTCTTCGTCCTCAAATATGCATTTTTTGGCATTTTTTAAATGCAATTTCTCTCACGGACTCTTATTACATCTCTGAAAAATACCAACTCGATATTTACTGATGTTTTATGAATAAACAAATAAAAGTTTAAACAAAATGCTTTCTCTTCGTCTTCAAATATGCATTTTTTGGCATTTTTAAATGCACTTTTTCTCACGGACTCTTATTACATCTTAAAAATATACCAAGTCGATATTCTCAAAAATGACAAAAAATGCATATTTGAGAACGAAAAGGAAAAATTTGTTTAAAAATTTATTTGTTTATACATAAAAAATCAGTAAATATGGAATTGGTACTTTTTTAAGATGTAATAAGAGTTCGTGAGAGAAATTGCATTTAAAAAATGCCAAAAAATGCATATTTGAGGACGAAGAGGAAACATTTGTTTGAACATTTATTTGTTTATTCATAAAAAATCAGCAAATATAGAATTGGTATTTTTTTAAGATGTAATAAGAGTTCATGAGAGAAACTGCATTTAAAAAATGCCATAAATGCATATTTGAGGACGAAGAGGAAACATTTGTTTCAAGATTTATTTGTTTATTCATAAAAAATCAGTAAGTATCGAATTTGTATTTTTTTCATTTGCAATAAGCTTCTCTGGGAGGAATTGTAGCTCAAAAATGCCGAAAAGATGCATATTTCAGACACAAGAAGGTAACATTTGCTGAAATAATTTTTTGTTTATTGACAAAAAATGACTTAACTATTCATTTTTAATCAACTGCGTTAAAAAAATGTTAAAATATGGCCATAGTTGCATTTCTCGATACACTTTAAAATCAGTATAGAGAAAGGGTCCAAGTTACAAGATTCAAGTTACAAGACTCGTGACCTATTAGGCCTAGGACATTCTTTTTTTTTTTAATTTACGCAGATTTTAACCCACTATAATTTATTTTGCTAGAACTTTCTCTTGTGACATCTAGGAAACGAGTTATTTCCAAAAAAACACAGTTTTCCGATTTTCGGCTAAAAAACGAGAAATACCCGGAATTTTTGGAAGGCCGTAAATCGGAAACTAATCAGGTTAGAACATTCATTTTTTTTTTAATGACGTGTAATTTCATGTACTTTCATTCATCCTGTGGCATCTTTAATGTCAATTCATGCAGAAACGAGCTAATTTGAAAAAATTGAACTCATGTCCTTTACCCCTAAAAATTGTCCGAAAAGGGTCAATTTTGAGAGATGATAACTCACGATCTATTAAAGCTAGGATATTCTTTTTTATTTTAAATTACAGATAATAACGTCTAGTTTAATTCATCTGTGAACCATTTTGACATGTGACACCCCAGATCCATGCTACACGGAAGCAAAAAGAAAGTTGCGATTTTTAGCAAAAAATCGAAAAAATTGGGTTTTTTGGAAAGACCATAACTTAACTATTGGTCCTAGAAAACTTTTTTTCTTACTTTTTCTTAGAATTTCGTCTACTTTCTTTTTTGTATAATGCATTTTTCCGCTACGATGCACAAGAAAGCAACAAACCATAGGTATATGATTTTTTTCTCCTTTTTCAAAAATTGTTCCGGGTGACCGGGCAAAAACTTTGTCACAAAACCTAAAGTGATATTATACACTCCAAAATGAAGCGATTTATATATAAACAAAATCGTTTTTTTTACTTTAGGAGACTTACACCATTTTCTCGACCAGATGACTGGAATAAGAGAAAATTTATTACTTGCATACATACAGGGTGACTAGCAATCAGACCATTTGAAATTCCCATGTTTTTCCCGGTTTTTGCCCGACCAAAATTTTTATTTTCCCGACCAATTTTACATTTTTTATTAACAATAATTTTTCAACATATCTCGACATAATTGTTCCTCAGGAGTCCGAAAATGAGGTTTTTAAAAAATGTCTGTGTGTGTGTGTGTCATTACTTTTCCCGTAATAACTCAAAAATCATTTAAGCTAGAGTCACGAAATTTGGTGGGATTGTAGTCCGAAATGATGCCCATAATTGATAAAGTTTACAGTCGGATCAGATCAGGAGAAATATTTTTTTTTTAATTTTAAAATTTTTTTCAATTTTAATTATATTGATGAACAAAAAATTTTATACGTAGAGTTTTATGAAATACATCTTTTTTTATGTAAAAAATATAAGTTGATTTAGTCAATCTCTTCATATTTCAAAAACTAAAGTCGAAAAATTCGAAATTTTCAGTCATTTTTATCTCAGATTTGAAAGTAATAGAAGACTCTGTAAACTAAATTCTTTTAAGCAAGGGGTGGTATTTATTATATATAATTTGATAAAATGATTATAACTACTACTAAAAAAAATTACTCTAAGAACATTTTTTGATTTTTAAGTTTTTGTTTTTCAGTAAATTTTTTTTAAAATTTTAGTGAAACAGTAATATTGCAGGAATATAATTTGATCACTTTGATGAGACAAATTGATTGATGTATTTAAAAAACTTCTATGAGCAAATTTAATTATGAATATGGAAAAATTTGTAAATTTGTCTAACGTTTGAATGATGAAAACTTTCCTAATTTTGAAAATTTGTTGATATTGACTACTATTACGAAATATGGCATATATTTCCTCTATGAGGAAGCTCAATATTCATGAAATGACCACAATTCACAATTGAAATACACCGTAGAATGAACGCACCCAAACTTCTTGGCAGCGGTTTTTCTTCGTGTGAAAGGTCCAATTAATAAAAACATCTTTTAGTATTGATAGGCAACGTTTCGGACTTTATCAATACTAAAAGATGTTTTTATTAATTGGACCTTTCACACGACAAAAATACAACATATAAAATTGACAAAAGGTCGAAAGTGAAGAAAATAGATATAAACGCATAATATTATCCTAGATAACTTATAATTTTTCACGGAATAAATACATTAGCATTTTTTCCCTATCTTAAACATTAAATTACACGCTATTTTACATTCTTACAAAAATAAAAGTTAATATTCATTCTCATTTTTGAAATTTATTTTTTCCCCTTTTCAAATAGCCGTAAATAAAGTGAAAATAAGTAGATTTTACCATCAATCTAAAAAATTCCCGATCTGAAATAAAATTCCTGGGGTTTTCCTGGTTTTTCCCCGTTGAAACCAAATTCCCGGGTTTTTCCCGATTTCCCGGTCCGCTAGACACCCTGATATAGTAAAACTTTAGCATTTCAAAAGGTACTTATTCTTAGCCAGCCCGATACTTTATGCTAAAATTTATCTCTTGCTATTTATAATCACGTTTATAATTCAAGCTTTTCCTAAATTGAGTCTTGGTAAAATGAGAAATTTGTTTGTATTACCGAAAGTTCTTGAATGCGAACTTGCTTGCAAAGATAATACACACGAAGAAAACTAGCACATGTGACTAACAATATGTTGAATGTTCCAATCTATGTACGTCATTTCGATACTGAAGAAAGAGTCACGTACAAAGGTAATTCAAAGAATCGAGTAAATGTTAATCGAGTTGTAAATTTTGAAGAAGGCAATATCAAAACTGCGATTTACGGTCAACGTAAATATTACTCAGCTCACCCTAATAATAAGATCGTCAACAGCTGGATGAAATATATCGAAGAGTTTCGATTGCTTTTAATCGAGACGAATCAAAAATAGATTAAAGCCCAGGATTCAAATCAATATTATTGCCGCTTTGTGAACAAATTTGGAACAAGTCACTAGATTGTGAAAATCTACTTTAAACGTATCTCATCTACTGTAAACGTAAACAAGGCAATGGATGAAAAGGCTCAAACACTGAGTTCGTAAACAAAGCAATTAAGTTTAATTAAAATTGAAATTTATACGCTTAAAATATTATATATTTTATTTTGAAGTAAAGCTGTTGCAATATATTTCGGAGCGAAAATTTCGAGTAAGGCTTTTTCGTTGGAAAAATTGGAAATCTTGCAACTGTGATCTTAATAAAGGTGTTTGGTGCAGCCAAAGATTTACAGATAAGAAAACATGTCGAAGCAACGTGTTCTCAGTGTAAAGCACGTATGTGTAGCGATTGCGGAAGTCCATTCCAAGAATCTGTTCGGTTGACGCGATCCTTCTTTCTGCAGTGGCGAAAGTACAGTAAACCTGATGTGCTAACACCTACACAAGCTTTTATCAAGTTATAAAAGTCAGTAAAAGAGAGACGATAACGAGACGAAATTCACAGATTCTCAGCCGCAGCGCTTCTAGCAGAAAAGGCCACCTTATCATTTCTCGCAATAAGTAGTAATCTAGATCTATCGATTCTATGCTATATATTATTATAATACGGGAAGAATGATTATTTTTCCCGTTGAATCACACTTTCCATTTCCGTTCCAATCCTATCCAAGTTACGTATATTAAATTATAAATAAATAATCTTTCAAATGTCTTCAGTAATTAGAAAATAGCATTTTTAAATTTTCTCTGAAAGAAAATTAATGTTATGTGTTTTCAGATCTTTGAGCAGTTATTTCATTTCCATCACATTTCATTCCAATTCATCTCCATTCCAATCCATTTCCATTTCATTTGCATCTCTACTTCATTTTTATTGCAATCCATTTCCATTCCATTTCCGTTCCAATCCATTTCCATTCCAACGCACTTCCATTTTATTCGATTTCCATTTCATTACAATCCATTTCATTGCTATCTATTCCAATCCATTTCCTTTCTGTAATCTGTACCATTCCAACTCATTTCCATTTCAATCCAAATTACGTATTATGTTATCAATACTCTATTTAAATGTCTTAAGTAATTGGAAGAAAGCATTTTTAAATTTTCCCTGAAAGAAACTGAATTTTATGTGTCCTCAGATCTTTAAGCTGTTATACCATTTCATTCCTAAATTTCTATCCATTTCCATTCCATTAAAATTAATTTTCATTCAAACCTATTCCAATCGATTTCCACTTCATTCCAATCCACTTCCATTCTATTCCAATCCATTTCCTTTTATTCCACTTCCAATCCAATCCATTTCAATCCATTTCTATTCTATTCCATTCTAATCAATTTCCATTCCAATCCAAATTACGTATTACATATATTATAAATAATCTTTTCAAATCTCGTAATTGGAAGAAAGCATTTCTAAGATTTCTCTAAATGAAAATGAATTTTATGTGTTTTCAGATCTTTGAGAAGTTACTCCACTTCCATTCCTATCCATTTTAATTGCAATCCATTTCATTTTCATGTTTATTTCTACTCCATTTTCATTGCAATCCATTTTCATTCCACTTCCATTTCCGTTCTAATCCATTTCCGTTCCAATCCATTTCCATTCCAATCCATTTCCATTCAAATACAAATAACGTATTATATTATAAATAATCTTTTTAAATGTCTTAAGTAATTGGGAGAAAACATTTCTAAGATTTCTCTAAAGAAACTGAATTTTGTGTGTCTTCAGATCTTCAAGCAGCTACACTCATCGGTGGATCGAGGGTCCATAGATCGAGGACCACCTTCATGGTCGTTCACGCTTCACTGATTCTGTCCCCCGCCCCTGAGCGTCCCGCGAAGGCAACCCGTCTACCTCCGAGCTCGGCCCTCGATCCACCGATGAGTGTATTCCACTTCATTCCTATCCATTTCCATTCTATTAAAATTCGTTTCCATTCCAACCCATTTTCAAGTCATTCCAATCTACTTCCATTCTATTCCAATCCATTTCCATTCCAATCTAATCCATTTCCATTCCAATCCATTTCTTTTCTATTCCATTCCAATCCATTTCCATTCGATTTCAATCCAAATTACGTCTTACAGTACCGGTCACAAGTATCAGACCGCTTCACTCGCATCTCATCGGAAAAGAAATTCGCGTCAAAAGAGCTATATGCGAATAACTTTAGAATATTCTTAGTCAAGATAGAATTTAAGAAAACTAGAAGGAAATAATATGCTAGGTGACAAATTTTCGACCCTTTTTTCAATTCCTGGAAAAGTGTAGAAAAGGTTTAGGAGAATTTTGAAAAAACTCATAGTGGTACTTTAAAGTATATGCTTCAAAATGAAACTTAGAAACTCCAAATATCTTTACTAATCATCTAGTAATAAATACAAATGTGCCATCATATTTTTATTTTCGCGAAACTCCATGAACATGTAATGAATGCGAGCAAAGGCTTGATCGTCGCATGTTTAGAACATGAAGCAGGACCGTCGTGTATATAAACAAATTTTGAGAACCAGAGGCACCTTTTTTATTTCTCGCTATGACTTCAAAATATAATTAAATTACAATTAATTATTTATTAAAATTAATTATTAATTTTGTTTTTATATCATAATGCAATGATTCGTTAATTATTTTTTTATTTGAGGTCATTTTAATCTGATTCTTTATGAAACTTTGAATTTCGGCAAAAATTTATTTAATATTTCGAAATTTCATGATCAAAATATTCATTCATGCATCAAATATATTATGTATTATCAAATTTCACATTAACAAATATAATGTCTTTTTAAAATGGTCTATATTACAAAATTTAATCAATGGAAGAATTTATCTGATGATTGTTAGTAAAATATATAGATTAAATTACTGAAACGTGAAATACATCATAAACAGTGTGATGCGCTTTAAGTAAACAATAAATCGACAAAAATGAATATCGGTGACAAAATTATCTAGGTCGACCTAGTTTTCTGACTTCTCTGTCTTAAAATCAAATTTTCTTTAAATCAAACATTTTTTAAAAATTTTTACATGTCGTAATTTTTTGAATTCAATATTATGATAAGGTTGTATCTTTTAAGGCTTGATAACAAATTTTCTTCTCCATAATGCCCTTGATTCTTTTAAAATCTCTTATTTTTAAAATACTCTGGCATGATGATACCATCTAGCGTATGCTCCAGCTTCCAAAAATATTTTCTTAAACATTTTTTTTTAATAAACAAAATAACAAGAAAAACGTAAGAAAAGAAAAGCTACAACACCTAAAATAATAATTATATATAAATTCATTGATTTGAAAAATAAATTCATAATTACAACACAACCTATTTATAAAATGCACATGTATGTATGTGTATGTGCAGGGTGTCTAGTAATCAGGCCATTTAAAATTCCCGGGTTTTTCTCGGTCATTTTTTTTCCACCGATCAAGTCTTTTTGTGATTTTTGAAAGTAAACGTATACATAGAAATGGGAATTTTAACATACTATACATACACTCCCGCCAGAAAGTTTGGATACATAGATATTTTTCAAAAATTTCAAACGAATGTGATATCTTAAATACAACTTAACAATTTAAAACGTATTTAAATCTGCGTCGAATTTTTTTCGATCACTCTGTAAGAAAATATCTATAGTAAACAAGGTTTTTTGCCAATTTCTTAAATCACCAATATCTCCCAAATTATTTCACATTTTTTAAGTTTCTAGAGCTCATTTTAAAGGGGAGATCCTGTACTTTGTATTGAAATCATCTACAGATTTGTTGGTGCACTTTAATAGATTTGGCAAAGGGTTAAACGTGACAAAAAATAATCTGAAAATTTTGAAGAACGGTTTCATTATTCAAAATTATTTTTAAAAATCAAAGCTTAAGTGATTTGATAATAAATTCTGGCAAAATTATAGAATCTCCAGTTTTTAAATTTTATCACCGTTTATTACGACAGTAACCATTCTTCAAAATTTTCAGGTTATTTTTTGTCACGTTTAACACTTTGCCAAATCTATACAAGTGCACCAACAAATCTATAGATGATTTCAGTAGAAAGTGCAGGATTTTCCTTTTAAAATAAGTCCTAGAAACTTAACAAATGCGCAATAATTTTGGAGATATTGGTAATTTAAGAAATTGGCCAAAAATCTTTTTTTTTTATAGATATTTTCTTACAGAGTGATCGAAAACAATTCAAATAGGGGTCATTCGACGCAGATTTCAATACGTTTTAAGAAAATATCGTTAAAAATTATTAAGAAGTTGTATTTATAATATCACATTCGTTTGAAATTTTTGAAAAATATCAATGTACCCAAACTTTCTGGCGGGAGTGTATTCAAAATTTATATCGTCAAGAAAATAATTATTTATTAATACGTGCCAAACTTATCTTTAATCACAGACTGAAATGATAAATATTAATCGAAAGTACATATTTTAAAACTTTTGTAACACGTGAAATAAATATTTTTTAAATTATCCAGTCAGAACCACAAGTAGTTGCTTAAATGCTATAAAAATCTGAAGAATTAAAAAATAAAATGTAAGTATAATCCTGATCCTAAATAAAATTCCCGGGTTTTCCTCAGTTTCTTCCCGGTAAAATAAAATTCCCGAGGTTTTCTCGGTTTTTTCCCGGTAAAATAAAATTCCCGGGTTTTTTTCGGTCTTTCTCGATTTTCCGGTCCGCTAGACACTCTGATGTGTATACACGAGTGTATGTATGTATCCCGGTAAGAAGAGGTCGATTAAAGTGGATAGAATGTCATTTTAAAAAATGGATATTTTAATGCCCTTAAATATCAAATCAATTCCGTTTTTGTTCAAATGCCATTAAATGTCATAAAACTTATCTCGTCTCTATCATTTTGACAATCCGCAAAGTTCTTTTTAATGCTTTTGAAGAAATTGGAATGTTAGATAACTACATAATGCCACTTAATTATTTTTCAATCTTATAACTGCCTCCAGGGGAATAAGATATTAAATGAAGTCAATAACATTTAATGTCTTATGGAAAAAACCCAATGCCATTTAATGCTTTTCGGCAGTTCAATGCCTTCTGTTTACTTCAAGCGCATTACACTGTTTATCTTGTATTTCACGTTCCAGTAATTTAATTTAGATATTTTACTAACAGTCATCAGATAAATTTTTCCATTAATTATATCTTGTAATACAAAAAGACATTATATCTGTTAATGTGAAATTTCATAATACATAATATATTTGATATATGAATCAATATTTTGATCATGAAATTTCGAAATTTTAAATAAATTTTTGCCGGAATTCAAAGTTTTATAGAGAATCCGATTAAAATTACCGCAAATAAAAAAAGATTTATTGAATCATTGCATTATGATATAAAATCAAAATTAATAATTAATTTAATAAATAATTAAGGAGATTTGACACATAATGACGTCACGAACTACCGACCGATTTTTTATTTACATTCAGCGGGTTTATTAAGAGAGAAATGCAAATATAATGCTGAAGTTTTGGGAAATAATGAAGAATATATTTAGGCATCGATGTCTGGTGCGTTTCAGTTTTTATTTCGAAAAAATAAAAATTTGAAAAATAATTTTTTTTTCAAAATAAGAATTGAAGCATACCAGAGATGGATTCCTTGATATATTCCTTATTATTTCCTCAAATTTTAGCATTATATTTGCATTTTTCTCTTAACCTTTACTTGTCACACTTCCTTAAAATTACATACTTGCCAAACATGGGTATTGCATACCCCAGCGATAAAAATTGCTATAAAAAAAAACTATTCAACAATTTTGCTTTAACATTTTTTTAGGACATATGCAAAGCTTAATTTAAAAGACCATGTAGTTTATTTAGCCAAAATTTAAATGTAAGTACACTTAAAAAATGAAAATTTTAAAAAAGTGAAAAAATGGACATTTTTACAAAAAAATTCCGCTTAAAAAAGTATATTTATTTTGAGAAATGAAGGAAGAAATTTTGGGAAAAAATGAACTATGCGTTTTCGAGAAAAAATCATATTTTATTTATTATTAAAAAGGTATCTATGGCATATTTTAGTTGAAAATGATAGAGTAAACAATAGAAACAGAAAAAAGGTATTAAAAATATTATTTTTAAGGTTCAACACAATCTGTGCACATAGCAACGCTGTGATCGCTTCTTGGAGATACGTCAGGAGTCTATATAGCCATATTTTAAGTAGTATAGTATGAAAAGTGTCTTTGGAAGTGAAAGTTTTCCATGCTGGGTGCAAAAGAGACGGAGAGATACGTAGAAAAGGGGATAAATAACGATGTGCTTTTGCGCGAAATTATAGGCTGCAAATTCGATGATTCAAGCATTATATATGCTGCAAAAAAAATTTAGACATTGTGGAATATGTTGTACTAAACTTTATTCTTTGATTTAGAGTCAATATACGCACGAATATTAATTCACTCACGAATTTTAATTCCGAACATTCTTGCCGACAGCCCACTCGATTTTGAACGACTGCTACCGATAGACAAATCAACTTAGCGCAATGCTACACGGCTTAAACGTTAGTGTAACTGATCAACGTTTAATAAATGTTTATATAAACCAGCTCCTCTTACGTTTAGGTATTTAAAAATTAAGGGAAAAAAGCCTGGAGTATCGAACACCCACGATGGCAAGTAAAGGTGAATAAACCTGCTGAATAAAAGTAAAATTAGGTCGGTAACTCGTGACATTATTATGTATCAAATAATCTTAATTGTAATTTAACTAGATTTTGAATTCATAGCGAGAAATAAAAAAGGTGCCCCTTTTTCCCAAAATTTTTTTATGTACAAGACGGTCCTGCTTCAAGTTCTAAACTTGCGACGATCAACCCTTTGCTCGCATTCACTGGTCATGGAGTCTCGCGAAAATAAAAATATGATAGAGCATTTGTATTTATTTCTAGATGATTAGTAAAGATATTTGAAGTTTCTAGGTTTTATTTCGAAGCTTACTCTTTAAAGTACTACTATCAATTTTTTCAAAATTCTCCTAAAACTTTTCTACATTTTTCCAGGAATTGAAAAAAGGTCGACAATTTGTCACCTAGCACATTATTTCCTTCTAGTTTTCTTAAATTTTATCTTGACTAAGAATATTCTGATGTTATTCACATATAGAGATGGGACCTTACCCGTATGATGGGTAAATTTACCAGTTTTACCGGTAATACCGGTAATGACGGATCAAGATGGTAAATCTGATAAAACTAATATTTTAAACAAATTATCATTTTCAGAATGATAATTCATGGTGTAAATGAAGTTTTATGTTCATAAAAGTATAAGTACAGAAGGATTTGTCCTAGAAATTAAAAATTTCACCAATCAAGTAAAAATACGGCATTATAACCTCAAAACTTAGG